>JACSVZ010000014.1:68235189-68441028 GCA_014706295.1 Lycocorax pyrrhopterus obiensis
CTGAGGGTCCCAGCTCTTGCTTTGGGTTTAACCCCCATGGGCATCTCTGCCAGCCCCCATCCAGCCCAGCGTTCCCGCTGCGTCTGCACTCACTGGCTGCCCGAATCCAACTGCCCGCTGATGGCCCTGGACACAGGTGCCAGTGTGACCTGTACTCTGTGATGTCACAGCCAGTAGGACCACGTCACTCGGCTGCCAAGCTGGCCATGCCCCTGCTCACAGCTCCCACTGTGACCCGTCCCCTGGGATGTCACAGCCCCAGAGCCACCCCTCCCAGCCCACAAGCCCCAGCCTTCGTCCCCAAGCTGGGCTCAGCGGCTCCTGGGCATCCTCACCCTGAGTGCAAACCCAGCCACAGGAGCCCCCCAGGCCCTCTGCGTCAAGGCTGCAGACACCCTAAAGGCATCGTGGAAGGAACACGGGCACTGTAGGTGGGTGTTCCAGTGCTGAGCACCCCTGGCTGCCCTCCACGGGAACCTGAACCTCACCTGCTGCACCTGGAGGACGTTTCCTCTCCTCCTGTCCCTTGTCTCTTGGGAGAAGAGATTGATCCTCACCTGGCTGCAGCCTCTTGTCAGAGACTTGGAGCATTTGGCTGGAGCAGCCAGCAGCAAACCCAAGGGCAAATCCACACCTTCTGAGTGTTACAGATTTCTGTGCAGTGCCCTGCTGCTGTCACGTGCAACGTCACTGCCGTGCTCCTGGGGACAATGGGGATGTTCTGCTCTGAGCATTTCTTGTTTGTTTATCTGCACAAACTCTGCACACTTAGATTTGAGATTGCCGAGCTTCACTCTTGGCAGCACACACGATTCTGTGCCCAACACTCCGGTGGTTCCAGTCTTCAGACAGTCCCCACCTGATCTGAGTTAAAGCACAGGAATGGTACATTCCTGGGAAAAACGCTCCCTCTTGCCCCCTAAAATCCCTCAAATCTGGGCTTATTTATAGTGAAAAGTTTCTTAAAACTCAGAATTATCTTTTTTAAGAAAACAAGAAATAAAATTAAGTCCCATGAAGGAACCAACATGTAAAATCCAATTTCAAATACCTCCAACTCTTGAAATGTCACTTTCTGTGAAATATTACTTCTACCACCATGAACAAATAAGAACAGCCTCAGGCCAACTCTTGACGCATTTCACAGTGTGGCACATCCACCACACAATTCTCTGGGACATTCTGAGTCTCCTTCACTAATTCCTAAACCATCTGAGAATTAAGCACTACAGTTTTGAATCCCATTTCTCAGCAAGTTTGGTATTCTGCCCACCAGATGACTTTGAGTCAGACAGTGTGTGCGGGTTCAATTCAGCTGAATAGCATTCCCTGTTGCCGTAGTGGGTAGATGCCTTTGTAGGTCTTGAGTGGCACGATCATGATAATGCAGCCTCATTTCACACAACGGCTCTGCAGCGCATTAAACACCCCTGTGACAGAGCTGGGTGAGGGGACAGCTGGAAGAACAAAGCTGTTCTTTTCCACCTGGAGATAGCGGGAGGAAGATGCCTGAGGAGAACGCAGGGACGCCTACGGCTTCAGGACTGGAGTTCCCTGAGAACTGCTCAGCAGATCCAGCTCTTCAGCGGCACAGCCACCATTGTCCCTGCTCTGCAGGGAGTGGTGGCTCCCAGGCAGCCTGTGGGATCGGTCCTGAAAGAGACCACTGTAGCCAAATTCCTGCTAAGCAGGTTTATTAACAAAAATGAACAATGGAGCGATTAAGGCTCCTAACAGCTGGCTAGCTTATTCCCAGGGAGGAGAACCCAGCTCACGCTGGTGCCTGAGCAGGATTCATCGGTCAGAGACCCAGATTGCTCAGGGAGTCACCTTTTATACCCCTCCCGGGAGCACCACCCCCCTCCTGAGAGTCTTGGAGACAACTTGACTGGTGTTTGTCAGCTCCTTGTCCGGGTGATTGGTTCATTCAAATGGCCAAGGTAGGGCCGTTGAGTGATTGGTGAAGTCCTGGTTTAATCCGGGTCCTTGGGTTATCCCCTTATGCTAATCACAGCTGACCCCTTTCTTCTAGAAAGTTCTCCCTTCCCCTCCTGTCAATCAACTCCAGGCCTAGTACTAACACAAGAAACAAACCTAAAACTAATCAGCCCCGTTTCCCCAATTAAATACACAAACAGATTTAACAGTTACCCAAATAACAAAATACCCCTTAACCATTTAACAGTAACTTGGAACCAATTACCCATTAACTGTTTTAACAAATTATTAACAGAGGGAACCTTTTGTCATGGAGGACTCCAAAAGTCAACCTCCCAGAGTCATTTATAACAGTTCCAAGGCAGGGCAGGGACGAGCAAAGGGCCTTTTCCTCCCTGCTGACCTTCAACGGGAACTTCATTGTAGCTGCTCCACTGTTCCACTGCAGTTTTCTCAAGCTCTGTCCCTACAATTTCTGTTTGCCCTGTTTATGTCCATCCCAAAGCTGACACAAGAATTAATGTAAGTTAGAGACTTTTTAGAGGCACTCTGTTGATGCTTCTGCCCTGTATCTCACACACACACACACACACACACACACACACACACACGTACACACACACACATGCACATTCCTCACATATCTCACATCTCACATATCTATCTATCTGTCTGTCTGTCTGTCTATCTATTTCTCATAGGAGAAACTCTCCTTACTTGCCTAAATTCATCAGATTGTATCCACACAGGCAGAAATATGAGAAGTCACCAAGGAAAATACTGTGAAATATAACTTGGCAGAGTGACTCAAAAGGCTTGAGGGCACATTTCTGACAACTGACCACAAAGTTACTTCAGGAAAATAGTTCTTGAAGACGATCTCTGTGTGAGCATCCACACGGTTCTGGGAAGAGGCACGTATGGGTAACACGTGGGAGCAGAGCTTGGTCCAAATCCTGCTCCGAGTTCAGACACCTTCAGCACACAAACATGAAAGAAAATAATTACAAGTTCCATTAGTAGCATAGGTAAAAATCAATGATCTATGGATATGGAGGACAAAAGCAGCAGTGAAGTTCTACTTTTGATGTTGTGTTATACAATGAAAAGTAAAAATTTCACAGCCTGTTTAAAGAGTATTTACCAATAAGACTAAAATGTGGTGGTTTGGGAGTTGGGTTTTGGGAAAATCATCAGATGCTTAAATAAAAATTCCATCCCTTTTCTCTTTGAGTAAATGCAAGCTCCTTCCTAGTTTTTTTTCCCCCAGACACCTAAAAGCTACAATTAGCTCAGGCTTTTTTAAAAAAGGTAATGAGAATCGATCAGTTTTATTATACAAGCTTCAGGATTTTTTTTTTCCCTTGAATTAGGGCACTTCAGAGCAGTTGTTCAATAGCAAATATCACAGCCTATTCTCACTGATAACAAAGAAAACAATCCTCAAGACACACTTTGTGAGCACAGCGCTCTCTGTGCCTGGGATTTTTGGGTGTCCTGATGAGCTGAACACCACCCGCTGACAGCCCGTGACATTATTTGCCTGTTCTTGGGGCTTCTCTCAGGTGTGAGCCCTCTGTGCTGAAGATTTGTTCTCCTTCCTCTGCTGCGTTACAGTGATCGGGAGATTTCAGTCACAGCTCTGTTCCTGCTGGCATGGCCAGGGCAGTCCTGTCCAGCACCTTTTCGCAGGTGTCTTGTAGACCTGGATTGGTTAAGTGGCAAAGACACTTGCCCAGGGGAATAACCATCATGCTTCTAAAGTAAATATCCACCCAATATACCCCAATCTCTGTGCGCCAAAACATACCCGGTTCCTGATCTTACGTGAAATCACAAGCCAGTGTTTTGCCCTCAGAAGCTCTAGTTTCTGTGTTTCACTATATGGTAGTGTTTGGTGTGGTTTTTTCTTCACTTTGGGCATGTTTAGCATCATTTTTTTACCAGTTATTACCACTGCTCCTCCAGGGAAACACAGAATGAAATAGAGAGAGAGTTTTTGGGTGTGTGATCTCTGGTCAGAGGCACTGAACAACCATCCTCCCTCACACAAACCGGCTCAGCTGTAAAATTCCCCGCCATGGGAAGGCCAACACATGGGACATTGACATGAGGGGCAGCGGAGGAGGGGTCATAAAGCATCAGAGACCCAAAGGTGTCCGCCAGACTCATTGCTGAGGCCACCCGTGCACTGCAGGGGATGCAAAGTGATGCGACAGACCCAGAGCCTGCTGCAAGAGACTCTGTCGAGCTGCCCCTCCCCGGGGACGGTACCTGGGCATCCCCACCTGGCACAAGGGGTATACAAAAGGTATGAATTAGAGACACGGGCGTAAAATTCAACATAAAGCTCAAGCCAAATGTGTTTTCAAAAAATAAGAGAGGGGATTGTTACAGATTAATTATTGAGAGTTGGTTTTCGCTGTATGTTGTATGGGTTATGAATTGCATTATGAGTTATAACATTACATGTCGAGAATTGTTTAATGGTTGTTGTGGTTGTCTGGTTGTGAGCTTGGTTTTTACAAGGGCTGTATGATTTTGATATGCAGGAAAGACTCCACTACTGGAATAAGTAGTAAAGTAGGTATGTTTATTCCAGCGCTGGGATGCATGGGGGATAATTCCTCCAAAGTCATGCGTGCTGACAGCTGCATTCAGCTTGGTATGTATCGGGTTACAAGATCCATATTCATTAAGTTTCCCAATCCACCTATACATATTTATTACCTAGCCCCGCCTAGCCGCGCTTCGTATTATAAAGAGCCCAAAAGTCATTTACATCTGTATTGCGCTTGCGCAGTGTCGTGGTCGTGGGCAGGGGTCTCCGGGATGAAGTAAGTGTCTTCCTCAGATGAAATAGAGTCTCTCTCATTCTGAACTTTTCACCTTGCTTCCCTGTGCATGCTCTTTATGTCCCTGGCCCAGGTCCAAACTTCAAGGGTGGTTTAAGTTAGTTTTAGGTTCGAAAACAGGATCTTTGGTCAAGATTCCTTCCTTTTATCAATAGTCTTCTATCTTCTCATTCTGCTTTGGTAGGTACAATAAGCGTTGAGCAAGCTGTATGCATTGTTTGTAACAAATAGCTTCTTAATAAATCATTTAACTTCTGCTTCCCTCTCCTCCCCCTGATTCAATTTGTATGTTGTTGATACAAATCCCATCACTTCAGCGGGGTTTGCAAAGGGCCGGGCTGTTGCCCGCCAGCCTTCGAAGGCACCACCATGAAAGGAACAGGACTCCAACCAGTGAGGGCCCTGAAGGCCACAGCAGCAGAAAAGCGCGGGCTCCCAAGAGATTGACAAGGGGGCGAGACTATGCAAAACCGTGAATAAATACGCATCAGGCTGGTGCAACCACAAGGGTATAAGAGGCAGGATCGCCGTTTTGTGGGCGAGCCTCTGGCAGCCAGCCACGCTGCCAGTGCTCTACGCTTTGGCTTTGCTGTTTTGACGGAGTTCTCAATAACTTTTAATAAGTCATTTCCAAATCGGATGCGGGTCGTTTGTAACAGAGCCCCAAGCGGGGGCTGCCAGCTGCGAGGAGACGGCGGCAGCCCGTGCCCTGGGGCCGAGGCCGCGGGGGGTTTCTGGGCAGGGCTTTTCCGTCCCGGCCGCGATGCGCTGCCTCCCGTGTGGCCCTGGCCGCGCCCGCGGCTGGCGGGAGTGTGGCGGGGCCGGCAGCGGCGGGCAGAGGCGGCAGAGAGCAGCAGCCCGGGCGGCCCCGCTGCGGCTCCCGGCCAGCCCTCAGCCGTGGCGGTGCCCACAGGGCAGCAGCAGAGGCAGGAGGCGCGGCAGGAGCTGGGGCCGGCGGCAGCTCCCGTGCCCAGGCCCGCAGCCGCGGCCCCTCCCCGCCCGGCCGCAGCAGGAGCCGCTGGCCCGGGAGGCTCCGGCGCTGCCGAAAGAGGAGGGCCCGCAGCCCCCGGGACGCCCCGGAGCCCCGCAGGAAGAGGAGCCGCCGGCGCCGCAGGTTCAGGAGAAGGACATGAGGCTCTTGCTCTGCCACGCTGTGGGAGCGAGCTCTGCCCGCTCTCCCTTCTCCTTGAGCCCTTTGCTTCTTCTCCCTGACCGCCGATCCCCATCCTCGGCCAAGAGCCCGCAGAGTGCTTTCCAGGGCTGCGGGAAAAGCTCCTGCAGCCACGACCATGTGTCAGATTCTGAAGTGGTTCCTGTCTTCAGCATGTGTTAGGAAGGAGTTTTGCCCATTATGGCAAAACTGGATAAGGAAGCTACAACCACCGAAGCCCAGCCCAAATATTAGTCAAACAATTTTTTTTTTTTTTAAATGAAAAAAAAAGGTATAGGAAAAGCTCCTGTGGATATATAGCTTTACTCAACAAAAACAAACACATATTTGAAATCATGGTAACCTTCCCAGCTCTGCCTTGGGAGGTTTCAGAATTCTTATGATCTGGCTCAGTTTTTCTGAGTGCACAAGTAAGAAAGAATCTCAACAAAAACAAGAAAATCTTTAATAAGTAATCATTGACTCTGCCTCCCTCAACTCCTTCCTGGTGACAGTCCTCAGCAGCAACGGCATGTTGGCTGTGAGTCTGAGAGGCAGCAGCTCCCTGGCCCACACGGTGCTGCTGGCAGAGCTGGCTGCTGCCTACTCGAGGCTCAGGTAGGCACCTGAGCTGCCTGGCTGCACTGCCAGAGCCATCTCAAGGCTGATCTGCAGGCCAGAGGCGCCGGCCAGCTGGAAGCTGCAGGACTTGCCGCAGGGCAGTGCCGTGAGCTGGCAGTGCAGCGAGTGGGGCAAAAGCAGCCAGGCCGATGCCACCAATGTTTGGACCCAGCGGGAGACTTTCTCCACGTGCAAGTAGGAGCCCGTGCAGAGGGTGTCCAGCAGGTACCAGTGCTGATCCCTCGGCAGCTGGCCACCAGAGGCGTGGAGAAAGCACGTCTGCCCCAGCAGCGGCTCCACAGAGCACAGGCACTCCAGCGCCACACGGACGCACCTGGCTGGCGGCTGCTTTGTGCTGTCCACGCTGAAGGAGTGTCCAGGGGGTGGCCGCAGGATGACCAGCGGGCGGTAGGCGATGCTGTTCTCCTGGACGCTCCAGGCTTCAGAGCTGGTGTCCATCCCGGTGGCTGGGTGCAACTCCGGCATGAAGTTCCTCCTGGAGAGCACTCGGCAGACACCGAGGAGGTCCTCCAGCAGCTCCTTCAGCACCTCCAAGCTGGGCAGGTCCTGCTGTACGGTCACAGAATCACCCAACTGTTGGGCTTGGGAGTGGCCTTTAAAGGCCATCCAGTCTGACCCCGCAGCCATGAGCAGGCACGTTCTCAACTAGACCACGGTGCTGACAGCCCGCTCCAGCCTTATCCTGGCTGTGGCCATTGGTGATGGGGTGGGCACAGCCAAAGTGCTGCCAGCACCGTCTGCACCCTTGACCTTCTCGGCCTGCTCACTGACCTTCTCCTGGCTGTCAGCCTTCTCCAGGCTGTTGGATCTCTCCTCCTCCCTTTGGCTGGCAGAGCCACGCTTTCTTCTGACCAGCCAGCAGCCCACAGCAAGCAGAAGCAGAACCAGGGCTGCTACAGTGACCCAAAAGAGCCATGGCTGCTGCAGTGCTGAAAGGAGCAGGGCTTCCATGGTGCCACTGCTCCCCTCAATCTCCTGCAGCAGCCGAGTCATCTCCTGACGCACGTATTCCTCACACTCCTGCACGCGCTTGACTGCGTCCTCGTCAGCCCACACCTCCAGCCTAAGTCCAGGGTGGGTGACTGACCAGGACCAAGAGGATACAGGTATTCCTCTTCTGGCTCCCGCGTGCACCTGGCTGCGTCCTCACCAACCGGCACCTCCACCTTCAGCCCAGTGTGGGTGGCTAACAGGGCCAGGATGAAGGCCAGAGTTGGAGACACGGCCTGGTGGGAGAAAGGGGGCTCAGCAGGTCTGGCTGGGAGGGAGCAGGGGGCTGGGGGCACCAGCAATGTCCCCAGAGCCTCTCTGGGCACCTGCCATGCTGAGAGCCCCAAGCCCCTCTTCCCCCAGCTCTGGGGACAGAGCCGTGCCCTGAGGGTCCCAGCTCTCGCTTTGGATTTAACACGCCTGGGCATCTCTGCCAGCCCCCATCCAGCCCAGCATTCCTGCTGCATCTTGTCAGGAATGAGGCCACACTCTTTTTAAAGTTTGAAACTGGTTAATTAAACAAAAACGGCCAAATTCCCTAATTAAAAAAACCCCTCACCCGGATCCGCAGCGATTGGAGACACTTAGAGCCAAAAAGGCTATAAACCCAAAATAAAGACCCACAGTGCTGGGTCTCGCTTGGGCTAGCCCCAAGCAAAAACAGTTTAACAGGCAGGCCTAGGACCCCCAGCACCGGGCTCTGCCTAGGCTAATCCGGAGAAAGGTGTTGCAGAGACAAAAGTGCAACAACCAAAGCAGGAAAGAAGAGAGCACTCTCCGCTCTGTGTTCGATGTTTTATACCCCTTCGGCTCCTCCCATCACCGCCCACTGTCCCGCCTCCAAAGTAGGAGATGACTGGTGGAGTTCTTTTAGAGTTCAGTTCATTGGTCCTGGTTCAGGAGATGGATGTAAGGCCTTTTGGCCAATGGCTCGCTGGTTGCTAGGGGTGCAGTCTCTGGGTGATGTCATCTGAATTTCTGGCGGGAAACTTCCTCATTAAAATTCACGGTCACCATGGAGCTTGGTGACAGGTTACCGTTCGGTTTTCTAAAAATAGCACTTTGGCTGTGGGTGAGGGGTTTTTCTCTCTGGAACACAGCTAAACTTGGAGATGAATTCAAAAAATCTCATAGGAATTTTCAATGTAATTTAAACTCTGGAACTTTGTTTTGAACTTGGAAGAAGTACCTAATGCTTAAAGATTAAGGAACATGAACTACAAACTCTCTTAATCAATTAACAACTTAATTACCTTTCAACAACATTCATATTTTAAATTAATTACTCATCATTACATGAATGCGAAAGCCAAAACTTTTATTTTGTGTATGACAATCTGCACACACTGGCTGCCCGAATCCAACTGCCCGCTGATGCCCTCAATCGCCTGCAGGAGCCGAGTCACCTCCTGATGGAGGTATTCTTCGTGCTCCTGCATCCGCTTCACCGCATCCTTGTCAAGCTGAACCTCCACTTTCAGCCCAGTGTGGGTGGCTAACAGGGCCATGCTAAAGGCCAGAGTTGGAGACACGGCCTGGTGGGAGAAAGGGGGCTCAGCAGGTCTGGCTGGGAGGGAGCAGGGGGCTGGGGGCACCGGCAATGTCCCCAGAGCCTCTCTGGGCACCTGCCACACTGGCTGCCCGAATCCAACTGCCCACTGATGGCCCTGGACCCAGGTTCCAGTGTGACCTGTCCTCTGTGATGTCACAGCCAGCAGGACCGTGTCACGTGGCTGCCAAGCTGGCCATGCCCCTGCTCACAGCTCCCACTGTGTTTTCATAATAATTGTGACCAACAAGGAGCCACATGCTATACACTTTCCCAGCTCTTCCATGGTCGTGGCTGCAGGAGCTTTTCCCGCAGCCCTGGAAAGGGCTCCGGGGGCCCTTGGCCGAGGATTGGGATTGGGGATCAGGGAGAAGCAGCAAAGGGCTCAAGGAGAAGGGAGAGTGGGCAGAGCTCGCTCCCACAGCGTGGCAGAGCAAGAGCCTCATGTCCTTCTCCTGAACCTGCGGCACCGGCGGCTCCTCTTCCTGCGGGGCTCCAGGGCGTCAGTCCCGGGGGCTGCGGGCTCTCCTCTTTTGGGAGCACTCGGGGAAAGCTCCTGCAGCCATGACCATGGAAGAGCTTCTGGAAAAGTGTATAGCCTGTTGTTCTCTGTTATGGGAATTGTTATGTCGAAACATGCATCTGCACTGGAAAAAATTTTCAGGGATTATTTCACTTCAAATTACTTTGTTCCATACCAGAATGAAAACAAAGAGGAGGTTCACTGCTGGTGCCATGTTATGTGTGCAATTAATCTAATATTAGTTATTAAGTTAAAGTTCTTTATTAGTCACAAATGTTGCACAAATTGTTTCTTAGATATGTATGCTGAAAAAGCTTCAGCAGAGAATTTCTTTAGCTCTCTGCAGCATTTTGTGAGAGTTCTGTCTTTCCCATGCAAGTAACTCAAAACCGTGGTACAGTTTTGTAAACCTCTTGCCCCTGCAGGATTGTTATGGTTCTAGCTAGAAAAACATTCAGAGATAGGTGTCTTGGAACTTGGCCAATCCCCTCAAGGGGTGGATGGCCAAAGGACCAATTACCTTATGCCATTTAACACGCTTTTGAGAACTAACATCTAAAAGCCTTTGGAAAGATTATTAAATGGCTTCCATTTATCCCTGAGCCTGGACTCTTGTGTCGTTTCTCTACTCGTCTGCGGTGAGAACAGCGACACTTAGAAAGTCTGAAAAGTGGATAAATTTCATTTTTTGAACATGAGAAGGAATGTGTACATTGGAAAAACAATTCTAGGTCCGCACACAGAACTTTCCAGTGAGGTTTTCATAACCAGCAGAGGTGTCAGCAGTTCGTGCAGCAGCTCTGCCTGGCAGCAGTCAGAAACACTGCACTGGTCTCTTGGGCATTCTTAGAAATTGGGCAGCCCAACATTACGGGAATGTTATAGTGGAACTATAAAGGTAACACAACAGGTGTGCAAAACTGTGAGAGAATTAAACCATCGTGGAAAAAATAAACAAATCAGAAGTTGTTATATTAATTAGGTTGCTCCAAGTCAAAGAGAAAAATGGTAGAAGTCTGTGACATTTCTAAAACTAATAAAGGAACTGTAACCGCCTTGCCTTGTAAACAAGAGGAACAGCAAAATACTTTCAGGCCTCAGGAAAAAGAAAATAAAGAATTTGCACATAGTATGCAATTCAACTCTGAAATTCCACCACACGGCTGATGGTGAACACACAAATTTCTCAGGGAATGATTCAATGTGACTGCTCATGGTAGTTGTTTCACAGAATTTCCAGGTCAGGAAGTCAATAGACCGCAGGAATATTGTGCATCTGTTGTGCAGGCTGCCATCAAGAAAACTGTTCCCAGTGTCAACATTGCCCAGTTTTGTGGTCAGGCAGGTGGAGACTTCTCAGTCTCTTCTTTCTGTCTGTTTTGGTCTGCGAAAGGTGCTCTGTACTGCAGGGTGGAGACTGAGGGCAAGAAATAATGGAATTCCTTGTAACTCACAGACTGTGAGATGAGCATGGGGGTCACAATGTTGGCACATGGGGTGACCTCACTGGATGATTCTGATGTCACCAGGGGACGCATTGTGACTTCAAGACCCACAGTGTTTATATGGGGGCGAGCTCGGGGTCAGAGTGGCTTCAGTCTGGACTCGTGGCAAGCAGCTCCTGGTGCTCGCTCTTCTCATCCTGCTGCGCCGAACAAATTTGGCCATGGAGACAGAGCCAGGAGCTTTGCCCAAGGCCACCAACCAGACAGCGACAGCTCCCGCTCCCAGCTCTGCAGATGCCAAAAGCCTCGCTAAGCCTGTGCCCACGGGGAGTTTCCTGTCCAGGCTCTGGACAGGACTTTTTGGCCGACTGATTCCCGTGTGGCCCTGGCTGCGCCAGAGGCTGGCGGGAGTGTGGTGGGGCCGGCAGCGGCGGGCAGAGGCGGCAGAGAGCAGCAGCCAGGCCAGGCCCGTTTCCAGCAGCCCGCCCGGGCCCGTTTCCAGCAGCCCGCCTGGGCCCGCTGCGGACGCGCAGGGAGCAGCCGCCCTCTCTGGCGGGCCTGGCCTCCCTGCGGGTCCCGACCACGGCTCCCCTGCACCTGTCCCCACAGGGCAGCAGCAGAACCAGGAGTCAAGGCAGCAGCAGAGGCTGGAGCCACGGCAAGAGCTGGGCGCAGCAGCAGCTCGCCGTGCCCAGGCCCGCAGCCGCGGCCCCTCCCCGCCCGGCCGCAGCAGGAGCCGCTTGCGTGCGAGGCTCCGGCGCTGCCGAAAGAGGAGGGCCCGCAGTCCCCAGGACGCCCTGGAGCCCCGCAGGAAGAGGAGCCGCCGGCGCCCCAAACGGCAGCGCAGACGGTTCAGGTTCAGGAGAAGGAAATAAACTTCTCTTTCTCTGCCAGAGAAACTCTGGGTTGTGCTTTCTCTCCTCAGGCTGGTGCTTCTCCCCATTCTCCGATCCCCGTCCTCGGCCAAGGGCCCCCGGTGCCCATTCCAGGGTTGCAGGAAAAGCTCCTGCAGCAGTGACCGTGGAAAAGCTTCTGGAAGACTCTGGGGCAATGCTTCCAAAGGAGTCAGGAGTGAAAGACTGGTCAGAGGTGTGAATGTGAAAGGAATGAGGGACTTGTCTTTACAAACAAGCTGTGGGCCTGCTGCAAGATAAAACTAGTACTGAGAGAGAAAAGAAACAATGGGAAGGATTCCACTGATTGATGAGTGGAAAAGAAGAGAGTGGAAAAAAAGAGATTTGTCTTTACAAATAAACTATAGGTGTGCTGATAAATGAAATTGGGCATTGAGAGATGGAAGAAACAATGAGAAGAACCATAAATTCCATAAGAATTAAAGGGTGGGGGGTTATACATTAGAAGGGGGTCTGTATTAGGTGTTTCGGGAAGCCTGTACCTCTCGAGTCCCTCAGCCAATGGGGAAAGAGAGAGGGAAATGCAGCCGGGAAATCAGGATAAATAAGAGGCTGCGTCCTCCAAAAATTTGAGAGACCCCAGGGGCATGCCCCATGGCCTCTCCCTTTATTTGAATAAAGTAACAGGACTCCTCTGTCTCCTTTTTGGACAAAAACCTCTGGCATTTGTGGATGAATTTTCCTGACAAGTGTGAGAGACTGGAAGGATTGCTGGCTTGGAACATTCCGGGTGCATGTGTGTGAGGAGACGGGGCACCTCGGGCCTTGCCTTTATTTGCACCAGTTCCACATCATTTGGAGTTTGGTTCCACTCAGCAGTTAACTCTTTGGGTACTAACTGGACCACTCTGCTTCAGGAAGGGGCACCCCTGAGACCGAATGCCGCCTTATCCAAACGGGACGGGGAGCCAGGACAGACGCTCCTTGAGCTTTTATTATTTTATCAGTCTCATATACAGAGTTAAGACATTAGAGATGATACAAGCTCGCGCTGCACAGGCAACCGAGGACTTCCTGGTTACAGAGCATTCTTAAAAGTTTTTCCACCAATAGCAGATATTCTAAGAGTTACAGACAGCTGTTTTAGCCAGTCTTCTATATTGCACGTTCATTCATTATAAACAGTACTTGCTTGTTTTGTACCTTATAACAATGCACAGTATCCCATTACTAAGCTTAACCTTATCTATCTTGCTAAGCATATTTTTTGCAACTCTTAAAAGCTATCTCAGCTAGGCCTAGAGACTCTAACCATTGTTTTAATGTCCTTGCTCTGTTGTATAGTTGTATCTTCTTTAATATTTTCGCAGCCAAAGCTTTTCCCTAAAATCTTCTGCTTTATTCTTAAAACTTGCTTTTATTTCTCACGCTTTTAGAAGGCTTTCTATCCTTTTTAGTGTTTCCCACAACCGAAGAAGTTATTGCCAGGTAGAGGGCATCTTGTACAACTGGAAAGTGTTGGGGGTGTGCCTGGTTTGATCTAAGAGCTATACTGTACTCTATAAGTGTGTGGCTGTACTGCTGCCTATACAGAAATTTCCTTTGCCAGTCTCTGCAAGACTCAGTGATGGATAAAAGTGTTTGATGTAATAAATTGAAATGATAAAATCAAAGGATAGGCAGATAAAACCAGGCACAGTTCACGTGTGAGTGAGTCATTGTGTGTGTATTTATGAAATTATCTATCAAAAGTTATCTGAAAACAAGTTAAAAAATTTACATTGGTTGGTTTATTGGGTTTTTGGTTGTTTTTGGGGTTTTGGGGGGTTTTGGGGTTTGGTTTTTTTTTTTAAATACCCCTTGTCGTTACCCTTCTTGGCCATCCTGGAGCATGGTTTTCCTGCATTAGAAACAAGCCCTTTGCAGGGAGTGATCAGCTCCCAGCTGATCTGCTACCCTGGCCTTACTTTCTGTTTCCCATGACTGAACTTAACAGATAAACTCCTGGGAGTTCAGCAGAACATTTGCATCTCGAGAGCTTTTCTTTTTTTGGGCAAAAAAGAAAGAAAACCAAACAAATCACTACGTTCTATCCAGAAAAGGAGGTGCTGAGAAGCATAAGGCACAATCAGGGCTCTGGCAGAAGAGCTCCTGAGCCATAGCATTCCATGCATTGCTGCTCCCAGCTGCTTTGCTCATCTTTTATGGGCAGTTCCTGACAGGAGCTGCTGCTGACAGGGTAGGAGGGATGTCTCAGCCTCAGCCACAGCAGCTCAGTGTCTACAGTGGGAGCAAAGAACAAAACCAAACCAAACACTCAACAAGCAAACAGAGGCGACCACAAATCCTGTTTTCATTTGGACTGATTTTCCAGGCACAAGCTGTTTGCAGAGTTTTGGCGGACAAGGGGACGTCTCCTGCACAGTGCAGAGACAAGGCTTTGCTGCCAAAGCAGCCATCGGCACATTGCGCTGACTCCGGATCAGCCCCAGGCCCTCCACAGGTGTTTCTCCTGTTCCAAGGGAGCTGGTGCTGATGCTGTTTCCAGCATTTTTCACCAGCTCTGGGTAGTTTGTTTAGCAGAGCTGGCCACATGGTGGACCTCAGGGACTCCTCAAGGGAGCTGTCCTGGGTTGCAGTGTATTCTATTACCATCCTCATGAGCTGTTGAAACCAGGTGGGGCGGTGTTTCCTGGCCTCCTCCCTCCGGACTATCTTTCTGCTAATGGCCCATCAATGCCCTGCCGCATGACTCAGAGATAACTCCCTCCAGACTATCTTCTGTTAATGAGCCCATCAACACCTGGCCTCATGACTCATCATTCTATTGTGAGATGCTCCGCCCAGAGGGAGGAACCAAGCGTTCCATCTTGGATATAATCTGGGACTCTGAACACCACGGGCATCCTTCCCACTGGATTCCCAGAGGACAGGAGCTGCATAATCACCACTGGACTTTCTGAGGAGGAGCAGACCTTTCTACTGGACCACTGCTTCGACAGAGCCACATCCATCACTTCAGGAGGACTACAGCCACCATCTCATCGGACTGCTCACGCCACCCTGATTAACAGGGTGCCAGGTTGTATTCTGACTCTGTTGACTCTGTTAGTTTAGCCCACTGGGGTTTTTTCTTGCCTTTATATTTAATTTCCCTAATAAATTGTTATTCTGACTTGGTGCCTCCCACTGGTCTGTTTTTCAAACCAGTACAGGAGCAGAGATCATGTGGGAGTTTGTGAGGGACATGTCAGATGTGCTGTTGCTCTGAGGGTGGTGCCCGTGCCATTGCTACCATCTCTCCTAAAGCAAGACTCTCACACCCCTTTATAAACAAGTGCCCAACATGGCACAGTGTCTACAAAGTGAGAGTCTTTGCTGTCTTGCTGTCCTTTGCTGTCCTGGCTGCTCCTACAAAGCTTCTCCTGCCCCACCTTGCTGGTCTGGCTACTTGGGATCACATCCGACAGCGAAGCCAGACCTGGACCCTTGGTGGTAGTAATCCCCTTTCCTATACTTCTCGTGTTTTTTCTTGTCATTTCTCTAGTTTTCTGTTTCTTTTTCTTTCCTCTTTCATGAAAGAAAAAAGAAGTTGTATTATCGCTTTGGATTCCCAACATGTAACCTTGTTTGTGTTTTAATCTCACTTTCGAGTGTATTTAGAACCTAATTTTTTCTGCAATTGTGGGTTGAGGCAAAACTTGCCCCTCCTTGCCTTGAGCCTGTTGGAACATCCTGCTTTGCTGCTTCCCAAGTTAAAGTCATTAGTCAATAAATTCTAGAAAATTCAACATAAAGGTCATTCTTGCCTAAGAGTCATGTCTGTTGACATAAAGTTTACGACACACGTTCATATTTATGTCTACAGGGCTATGTTGTAGTGGTTCCACATCCTGCCCCAAAATCCTTAATTCCTTAACTGGGGTTTGAATTTTGGGTTGCCTTACATCTGTGCATGTGCTTGTGCACTTGCAGGAGGGGACATGGTAGGAAGTGTCAGAATAACAGCAAGATGTTACAAAGAAAAGAGGCTTTATTCGAAATGTCTTTGACAAAAACCCAAACCAACAAACGGTAATAACTGATGTTCTTGCAGTCTCAAGTCAAAATTACCTCTCTTAGAGTAAAATTCTGTGATCTAAAAGCTGTGAAATATCAGTATTTCTGAGTTAAAGTACTAGTTTAAGAAACAAAGAAATAGCACTGAAATTTCAGAAATACACTTTACTTAATTTTGAAACACGACCCTTTTTTATTTTCCCCTGAAGCATGATGCTAAATGTAAATTAAAAAAAATACATTGGAAACCCAGGACTTAAACATCTTTTGATGATATGGTGGTGATTAACCAAGAAATTCTTCTTTTGATCTCCTTTTGATTCATCTGAAATGCTTAGTCATGAACTTACGGAATTTGCCAGTTCATTTTATAACAATTTCACACTTTTACCTTTTACTCACATTTCCAACTTTGTGGTTTAGTTCTGAAAATTAGCTTGTTTTAACTGAACTGTACAGCAACTTGCTTTGAATCTAATGGAACTTTTCTAGCATGAGACTTGTTTTTTGTACAATTTTGTTTGAACAAATGAAACACTGGGCCAGATGTTGAGCTGTTCATGTGCCCCACAGTAAATAAATAAAAAGCCATCTGTTTCATGAGGCCAGGTTATATTAAAAGGCAGATGAGGCGAATTATGAGGTGGTTAAAACTCAAATATTCTTGAAGCCATGAGGCTGAAGTCTGTCCCCTCTCGCATGGGAAGAAATTAAAGAGAAAGCAAACCAACTACTGCTAAGAAAGTTTGCCTTATTTCTGGGTGCACAAAGCAGCTCAGCTGCCTGGTGCACGCAGCCCATGCATCAGCTGCTGAAGCATGAATTTGTTTCACTCCTCAAATGAAGCTGAAATCACTTCGGGAAAGTGGTGAACCTGCACACATTTATGGTGTCAAACATGTTTTATATTCATGTCTGTTGGTGGAACTTGTGCTGCCTGGTTAGGCAGCATGTCCTTGGGTAAGGTTGATTCTGTTTCTGGTTTGACAGTTATTTCTAGGGGAATTTCTTTTTTCTTCCTCTTCTTATATGTTGTGGAATTTTTGCTTTTCTGGGAGATGCTGCCATTTTTACTTTACTTTTGCTGTTGTTTCGTCAATTATGAAAAGGAAAGGCTGGCAGTCAGCCTAGGCATAAACTGTGGCAAAGGCTCATTCAGCTGCAGTAATACCAAAATTTCAAGTGAGTTTGTAGTACTACAGCATGGATAAACACAAATGCCTCCTGGTGACTGATCAGGGCTCCAGCTGCATGCACAGCTTCCTACATTGTTCTTCATAATTCAAAAATCCCTTCAGTTCAGGCTTCTGGAGAGTATATTCTTTTC
This sequence comes from Lycocorax pyrrhopterus obiensis, assembly GCA_014706295.1. NCBI lineage: Eukaryota > Metazoa > Chordata > Aves > Passeriformes > Paradisaeidae > Lycocorax > Lycocorax pyrrhopterus. The sequence goes on from JACSVZ010000014.1 coordinate 68,252,522, forward strand.
CCTCTTAAAGACAAAATTTCTAGATGCTTGAACAAAAGCATATTTCCCCAATGTTTTTCTGGAATCGAGCAGTCTATGAGTTTCTGACATGCTGGTTGTTGTAAGGTCTGGTAGCAAGGCAATTTATTACCCACTTGCATCATCTACCCACAAAGCTCCCACCTAACGTAGGTAAGCAGTTCCGTGATTTATCTTCTTTTCAGGCTAAATTATGCATAGTAACTGATGTCCAGGAATCTGCAGCTGAGCTAGAATCAGATCGAGGAGAACACATGCTGTCTTCAGGACAGCACTTCAGCCCTTTCCCAGAGTGTGGGCCTTTGGTTACGTAGCTGTTGGGATGCTCTTGGCTGACGAAACAAGAGAGATAAACCTTCGGAACATTCACCCTGCCATAAGGAACGTCACAACAGCATCATAAATAAGGAAGCTAGCAGACTGTTGAGACTGGGCTCAAACCATCAAGGGTGTTTTAAAAATCATGTTCCATTGATATGTCTGTGTATGGTCTGCAGCCTAAATAAGTTTTATTCTCCCAGCTCCCTAAGCTGAATCCAGTGGTGACACTATTCAGCATTGTCTGGCTGTGAGCTCTGACTCCCTCCACCCCTGCCAACCTTCCTTCCTTTCTTTTTATGTATTTGACACTACTAAGTTTCAATCACAAACAGGAATGAAACTGTAATAAAATGAGTCTTTTTTTTTTTTTTTTACATAATCCAGGAAATGGAGAGGAAAGAAAATCCATTACACTATAGTAATTAAAATTTTTGAGTGTATCTTTCACTTTTATCAGAATATTGTCTACCAAATTTACCGTGTAGAATAAAAGAGAATTAAAACAATATAATCAAATAAACATAACAAGATGTAAAAAAAAATTTGGGAAGAAAATGAGGTAATGCCATGAACTGGAAATAATAATTCCGGTTTATTTCACACTTTATAGAATTCCCCACTGCCAGCAACTGCTTATTGATTTGCTTTAGGAAATTACAGCAGAAGCACAGTCCAGCAACGAGGGCACTTGCCTGAAGGCATGTGTCTATTAGTCCTCATTTTCTGCATGTACAATGGGAAAGAGGAAGAGAATGTAACTTGTGAGGAACTTCATCACAATGAACACCACAATGACCTGCCCAGCTGTTGTGGTGGTGGTAGCAAATCGAGAACCACTTCGTGAGGAAAGCCAAAGCTAGTCAATGCAGTTTACACAAAAGGGTGATAAATAAAAACAAAAATCATGGTCCTTCTGCTTACTTTTTTTTTTTCTTTTTTTTCCTCCTAGCATTCCTTGGGAAAATTCTTGGAGATATTTCAGGGTAATGAATTCAGGCTAATTCAGCATAGTTCCTGTGGTTGGGGGACTCTGCTGAAATCTTTGGCAAGAAAAATTTATATGCTCTCCTGGTGGACCGAACTAAAAGAAATACTGAAACCCACCTGGTAAGACCAGGATCTTCCTTTCTGGCAGTTTGTGAAGCAGAGACAAACTGGCTCATCCCAAGCAGGGTTTTCACGCAGTTAATCACAAGTCCCTGCAGTGACGTGCCCGTGTGAGCTACTCCTCTCAGTCTCACGTGCTTGGTGGGCATCCATCAGGACAGTCAGTGGAGAATGTGAGATGACTCAGGGGAGCACGTGAAGGTGCTTGTTTTGGGATGAAATTAAATGTTCTTGCAGCTTCCTTGCCTGCGTTGTCCAGGTTATGGGTGGCTCAAAGATCCGCCAGTCTTTGTCTCTCCAGAGAGACTCCCAGGCCTTGACAAGCTGCCCTAAATTCCTTTGTGGAGGGGGCAGCCAAAAGCTTTGCTGAGCAAAGGCTCCCCAGCAAGTGCAGTCTGAGTGCAGGATCCAGCAGAAGCAACCTGTATCTGCACAAGCTGATTGACCAGCAGCACTTTCTGGCACTTACTGCCTCAGTCCCTTGATTCAGGGATTCAGGATTCAGCCTGTGTCAGAGAGAAGAAACTCCCTAATCAGCCCTGTCTTGGCACTGGGAAAGGCAAGGGAGGCTTCTCACAGCCTTTGGGGGACCTTGCCAGGAGTGAAGGCTGGACCATCACAGACTAGGAAGAACCTTTACCCTGCGAGATTTAAAAATATATTCAAATAAGGAAGGAAGCCAATAGGAATCACCTCTACCAAGCCCCCTGAGATTTTTGTTGAAGCTATATTCATGTTTATAGCTAAATGGCGTAGGGCTAATAGCTCCTCAGACTTTAACATTCAGTTTGAGACTTCATGTTTATTTAACTGCTTTTTATTGCCTGCACTGATGTAGAAATAAAGCAATTCCAGTGCATCGCAAAGACATAATTTTTTTCTTTTCCTCATGTCATAGTTGAGGAACTAATACACGAAGGGTGACAAGGCAGAGCAACTTTGATGGGGAAAAGAGATGTGAAAAGACTTCTTTCACATCTCTTCTGTCCATTTGCACAAAGAAAACCCTACAGTTTTTTAGGTTTCCTGCAAATATTCTTCTAGTCTTCCCTAATTATAGGAGACTAAGCATATTTAAGGGGGTTCTTTAGAAATGCAAAGATAATAGGTTTTTAATTAATTAATGCAGTGTACCATTAATCAAATCTTCTTGAAAAGCTTTAATTTCACTAGAAAGGTCTATTGGATTTTGTTGTAGTTTTTAAATTAAGCAATTTATTTCAAATGCCTTTAATAGATGAGAATATTGCCCACAAAAGAATTAGATCCTGAGTCATCTTTAACTCTGGAGGTTTGCCTCACCTCACAGGACATGAATATTAATTTACTTCACAGAATATCTACAAGGTTGGTGTTTCAAGTAAAAGTCAGAGCTATTTTAATGAGAACTTAAAAATACCTTGCTCTAAATTACCTTAAATTCCTAAATCATTATGAAATGTTTGTAAGCACAGTCCTTATGTTTTCACTGCATCTTATTCCCTCAAAAAAAAAAAATCAGAAAAGCAGAGAAGTACAGGCCAGCCTGCAGCCCCTGAAAATCAAGTCTGTTCTACATATGCAGAATGATAGAACTCGGATACTGCTAAATATTAAAAAGTTAAATCATGAAGAAGAATGTTTTTAACCCTTATCATCAGATGCCTATTGTAAAAGAAAAAAAAAATAGTCTCATAGTATGATGAGTTTTGTTATCCTGGAGAGCACAGTAAATGAATTTCTGTGTGTGTGTGAGAGAGCGAGCCTGTACATTTTCATTATGATTCCTAACTACAAATTCCTTTATTGTTTTATGTTTGTTTGAGTTTTTTTTTAATACTTCACTGGACAATGCCTTGCCTGTTGTGTCTTGTCTGCAAGAAGATGAAGGAGCAGATTGAGTGGTTTGTCTGTGATAAACCCATCACTGCAGAGCCTCTGATCTAACTCACAGCAATATGCAAACCACCAGATGTAAGGAAAGACAGCCTGATACACAGACTCATGGAGCTGTAAATCAGCCTCTTCCAAGATCTCAGCAGAAATATTAGGAAAAAAAACCAGCTGAAGCAATGAATATAATAAATGTTGTGCTGCAGAGCACAGTAACAGGAGCAGCACTCCACAGTAGCCTCTCTCCCCACCTCTGCAGAGGGTGATTTGCTCTGTGCTTGACTCACCATCTGGGAAGGGCAGCACACTGAGGCACAGTTCTCCATCCCACGTGTTAGAGAGACCTTTGGTTCAGGGGCTTCAATTTGCAGGTGGCTCTGCAATAAAAAAAATTAAAATAACGTTTAATGGAGAAGGATAATACTTCCGATAGAAACCATTAGTGATGGCTCGCTGAGATTCAAGAAGAAAAAAACCCAGAATCGCTGCTTTCATGTCGTTGATGTCTGCAGTTTCATTTTAAATGCACTCCTCTGTTTGTAATAAACCTGACACTGATTTCCCAAGGTGAGCACTCAGTGCTTCCTTCTCCCAGTTATCTCACTTACTGATGAGTGAGTTTCTCTTAAAAGGGCTCTCATGTGCTTGCTGCTTACCCCTGCTGCCATGTCCCTGACAAACCAGGTTACAGCTCCTCTTCTGTTAACCCAGAAAAAAAAATACATACGGAAAGGACAATTTTTCTTTAATTATAACTTTGGGAGTATTTTTTTCATCATTTCTACCACTGTTTATAGTAGCCATACTTCACTGTTACTGACAAAAAGCAAAATTCCAAGAAAATTTGACATGCTGAAGTTCCCTGTAGTGGCTAGAAGCTCATCCTCACTTCTTTTCCACATGTATTTCTGGCAATGTCTGACTTTTTTTTAATTTGGAAGAAAAAAGCATCTTTTTTTGCAATGCAAATGCCGAGATGTCCCACATCCTTGTGGCAAATTATCAGCAGCTAAACATCTTGGTTATGAATAATTCCAGCTTGCCCTTGCCCTGGTATTTCTCACTTCCAGGCAGGGCAGCCACAAATGTTTAGCAATGGGTTCATAAATGCCAATATCATTAACAAAATTCAGGCTTTACAGGATCACTACTGCAGCTCAGCCCTAGAAGAGTGCTAATTTAAAATCGAGGAATTTGTTGCTGTTTTGTGTGTCATCATAAATCAGTTGGGATAATTTTGAAGCAGATTTCAGTGGGGGAAAGTGCGGAGCAGGAGCATCCAGGCTGGGATTCCCAGACTGCCTGCCTGCTCTTCAGCTCTGTGAAGGATCACATTTATTGGCTCTTTGACTGAGAGTGAACACAGACCAGCCCACAGCACTGTTGCACCACTGTCAAGAATAATTTCACCATGTCTAACTTCTACCACAACCAACCTTGTAAAAATCCTTCCATGAAAGATGACAGGTATGTGGTACTTCCCCCATATGGAACAAAATTTCCATTATAAGTTCACTCATATTTGTTGGTAAACCTCTGTGCCCTGTGAAATTGGCCTCTTAAGCATTTCATTCTCTCAGAGAATGGTGGATAACCTTTTTATTTTTTTTTTTAAGCACAAGTACCCTGTTTTCACTGAGTCAATACACTTAACAGCTGTTTCTGATCCTGTGTTTTGGTGGAGGTTTATGTCCCATATTTAATGACCGTCTGTCATTGTTGAGAACTGCAAATACAAGTTGCAGAAAATTGCTGTCCAGAAATGAAAGATAAAGGGAAAATAATATTTTTCTTGGACGTGCTGTGCAACTTTGGAATTCAGTACTGGACAGAACAGGGAAAAAGAGGAGAGGAGAAAAGAAGAAAAAGGATTATCACATGTATCATATATTTTCACTAATTTATTTAGCTTATGGCTAGGCAGCAGGAAAACACAGACCGAAGCACTGTTCATTTTCCCATCCTGGAAGAGTTTTTTGTTCTTTCCTCTGGAAATAGAGGATACATTGGGTAGCCATGTTTCATTTCTTATTGGGTACTTTACTTTTATTTGTGAAAAGCTAACTTGTCAGCTGAGAGTAGGGACAGGGAAACCATATGGCTGACAACAGTGGAAATGCCCTGGCTATGGCTATGTGGGATTTTTGTATCGGGTGCACTTGCTTGCAGCATGGAAGTTACCCAATAAAAGCACTGAATCGTCCTTAAAACAGGGAAGATTTTGTTCCCCCCCCATATCATTCTCCTAGTAAACAGTATGGAGTGTTGCTGTGTTCCAGTGGGATGGTCACAGCCATTTAAATGTAGTTTAAAGTCAGTGAAGTCAATGTCAAGGGGAAAGCTTTAGCATAAGATTATATTATTAGTTGTCTTTTAAAGAATTCTGCTTTTTTTATGGCTACTGGCGAACAGTAGCACACCAGACTGCTAAAATTTGTAAAGTCAAACAGCATGAACATGCCATGTTCCATATCTTTGTGTCTGCACATGCACATTTTCTGTCTGTGATAGTACGTGACATGAAAAAGAAGATGATTTCTGCTTTATTTATATCAAATTGAGTTTGTGGGGTACCAGTGCCTGAACAGGACACATAAGTATTGCAATTTTATATTTAGTTAATAATTAAAAAAAAAAACAAACCACATGTAAGAGGATCTCCAAACCCACATTGTGGAAAAAAAATAGGATGAGGTTTATCTTGAGCCATTTTGGTAACTGTTTGACAGCACCTGCTTGGAGATTTAAAACTGGAATGATGACTTAGGTAACAGTTAAGCCTGTTGGTGGAATTATTGCTGGAGATTCAGCCCTGACAGATCACGTAATCTCTTTATGGTGTGTGGTGAAGCATCAGTGACCCAGCAGAAGGTCATCAAACTTGAATTGATTGTCAGTCTAGATACTTCATACCAGGGTTTTTGAAGATCATTTTGTTCCCAGAGGTTTTCTGGTACAATGGATGGTTATGAATTGGTACCAGGTGATATTGGGGATAACACTTTATTACATTTATTAATTACATAGTGGGATTGCATGTATCTTCAGTGCATATGGTGGAAGATGTTCCTACTGTGGAGGACCAGGCATAAGCACATCTCAAACATTCTGATTGTTATGACAGGAAAAATGTGACCAGAAGAGAGAGGCCTGGAGGTGGGGCAGCGCTGTCCTGAGCCAATTTCCTGCTCTGCCTGGAGACTTGAGCTCAGTCCCCACCCTCAACTCACTCTTGGGACAAGGGCTGAAAGGGCTGGCTCTACATGCATGACAAAACCGCATGAAAAACCTGCTGTGCATAAGAGGCTGCACCAGGTTAGCTGTAAAAGGGAGCAGATTGGGCCCTCTCTGTTTTTCCTCCCTTTTTTCTTTTGTTTTCTTTGTCTGACAACCCCAGCTCCAGACCATCCAGGAGAACCAAAACAGGATCAAGATGGGCTCCATGAACTGGTGATATTCTCTGTTACCTCACTCTCTTCTCTGCCTTTATTTCTCTCCTCCCTCACTCTGTGTGGGCACAGCATGGCTGTCCTCTTCTACTTCATACTCGGTCCTGAAGTTTGCTGTGGGAGTGGGGAGCTTGTGGCCGTGTGTTGTGGCCTGTGAGGCAGAGTCACGTGAAAAGGGGAGATTTCCTCGACCCTTGGTGTCGGATTTGTCTGTCAGCATCCCAGAGACCCTTGTGCCCCACCAGTCTGTCAGTGTCGCATTACAGGGGCCCTTCCCTGAACAGCCCTGCTGGGTTGCAGGGTTTTTCAGTGACTTTTTCAGAGACACACCCCAACAGCACCAGGGAGAGCCCTCAGGAAGGGTCTCCCCGCTTTATCCGAGCCTGTTCCCCACTGCCGGCGACTGCCAGCGCCCGGAAGGGCTCCCACGGACAGGTCATGGAATAACACTCTCCTTTAATGTAAAATTGTGACAGGCTGAGGTTCGAGGAGCGTCACTGACAGCACCTGACTGCAAACCCGTGTTCAAAGCGATGCACAGACAAGCCCTAAACCCCAATAAAAGTACTCAGCACACACAGAGCCCTCACCCACAGGAGTCCCTACAGGGGAGAAGGCAGGTTCAGCCTGTTGACTGATCCCAGCAGTTGCAATGGGATCTTCCCTAACTTCTCCCCATTCTTGACTTATTTTTATACTATACAGTCCCATTTAAGTGGAGTTTGAACGACTCAGGTCAGACATCCCTTGCTGAGGGTGTAAATTTCTCTCCCCTGGCTCTCAGACACAGCCAATGAACCACAGAGCAGGTGCCCAGTGAGGGGTGGTGGGACCCTGGGCGGGCAATGCTGGGATGGAGGGGTGTGTTGATGTCACAGGCAGGTTATAATGAGCCCAGTTCATCCAGGGAGAGCCATCCCACCCCGGCTGCCGGCTCACAGCAGGACGGCTCCTCCTCTCTCTCGTGGCTGGCAGGTGCTGTGGGGTTTGTCAGCTGCACAGAACCATCGGATTCCCCTCCCTGCGAGGGTTCCAGCAGAGCCCGGCCACCCCGCTCCGTTCCATCCCTCCAGCAGGTGCTGTGGATGCAGATTTTGGGAGTGGCAATCACTGTGGGATAGGTCTGGAGCATTCCAGCCACATTCCATCCAGGGACAGCAGCTGCATTTTACCCTATAATTTCTGTACTGCTACAGCTTCTGTTAGGAAATAACTTCTCAGTTTCCTCTGATTTTACCCTCAGCCATCTTTCCATGGCCAGCACTTCTGAAAATTTCCTTGTGAAGAGTTGAGAGCTGATTGAAGTGCTCTGTACGAAACTAAGGGCTTGTTAGCCAACAAGTCTAAAGAGTGGGCTGGCTGCTGAAGTTAAGGTGACTGTAAAATAAAAACACGAGAGTTCCCTGACAAGTGTCAGGTGTCTTTGTTCAGTCAGATGAGAATTCATAATGAATGTCATGCCCCATTCCAGTGGGTTGTGACACCTTCCCAGTGTTGGACTGGATGATCCTTAAAAGGTCCCTTCCAGCCCAAAGCTTTATGTGGTTCTGTGATTTCATGAACTAGAAATGTGCACAGAAAGTGGAAAGAATTAGTTATAACTCAGCAAGTCAAAAATATTCACACTTCTAAGACTTTCTTCCCATCTTTCCATCCTTTATTTCTGCTACCACTCTTCCCCACCCTCTCCACATAGAAAAAAGTCAAACAGTAGTTGTGTCATAGAGGAAATGCAATGAAGATTTAAAGCCTGCACATTGTGGATAATTTTTTTTCAGTTTAACCATGAAAGGAGCTATGTACAGTAACATAGAAATATGCATTTTAAGATCATGCAGTGCACATACTGTCATGGATTAAGCTATAGAAATGCATGTCATACACGTGAAATACATGTTAAATGTATACCAGTGTATGGAAGGATGGAAACCTTGCCTGCTCTTTGTCCTGGAGTTCCTTAAGGACGCGTGGGTTCTTCCACAAGGCGTATTCTAGTTGTGCCCTTGGCATTGCTGTGCTCCCTGGCCAGTGCTACAGATTTAGCAAATCTTTCACTCCTAATGAAAGCATTCCTCTTCACAGGAGCTGTCAGACATAAACCACACAAAGTAAGTGTGTGGGCCAGACCAAAAATCAAAATAAAACTTTAAAAAGCTGTTCAGAAATGCAGTGAAAATCAGAAAAGACAATCTGCTTGGAAGAGCTGCACCTTGGCTTTTTCATGTCTTATTTTAACATTTTGACATGCCACCCTAGGCACCCTGATTTATCTGAAACAATTCAGTAAATCTTTGCTCGTTCCCTATTTCCCTGCCAAAACATAGGAAACAACAAAGATTAAGTACGTGCATTGAGCTCAGCTATTGTCTGCCTCAACAGTCTTCTTTTTGTTTCTCTTATTCTTGCAGAAGACATTCTTAATTAAGGAAAAAAATACTGTATCCTGAAACAATAGTTCACTCATCGTTTTCTGTTTTCCAGATGTCTTTTCAGGTTTATTGTGTGGAGACTTCCAATTCTGTGTGTTCATGGAAGGTGGTGTTAAAAACCTTCACTAAGATTATTTTTATTAATCATTCTATTTGAAAGAAATGAAAATTTGTCTATACAAGCATGTCTTTTCTTTCCCCATCCCTCCTACTCATTTGACATTTTGTAAAAATGTTTTTGCAGTTACCCAGGATTGCAGATTTTATGCAGCACAGCTGCTAAATATCAAGGGGCACATGAAGTCATGTTGATCTAATGAGGATGGTGCTGCAAAGGCTACAATAGAAAAGCTTGAGAAGTAATAAAGCCCCTAATTATCAGTCTCTCCAAAATGCATTGTTAGAAGTTTTTTTCCAATGTTTTGTATTTGTACAAAACTAAGCCCAAAGAAAATGTTTCTCCTGCTTATCCCTCCTGGTGGCTAATTTTGAAATGCATAACTTAGCAGACTCTGCCTCAAATGGCAAACTAAATTAAGACTCTGACTCAGGAAAACAAATTTGCATATGTTTAATACTATGGAAAAGAGGAAACTGTTTAGTCTTGTGGGTTCAATTGAGTGGATGGAGTCAGGAGAAGAAATTACTTCTTAGCTGAAGTTCTTTAATTTGCAATATCTTGAAATTCTGGTTTAGAAGCTCCTGAGGGTGAACAAGTTCAGGACTTCTTTTCTTTTTTTTTTTTTCCCCGAAACCAAGCAGCCTGTCCAACTGTTAGTAGGGAGGAGAAAAACCCAAACAAATTCAGCGTGTTTTACCTTGCCAATTATTTTGCAATTTTTGGAAGAGTTTACATTTACACTCAATTTTAATAGCATGCTTTGAGTCCTTGTTATTAAAGACCATGAAGTTCTCAGAATCCCGTGATTGACATTGGTTCTACACTCCATGCCATCAGGGTAACAGATGCTTTAATTCCATGCATATGTTAAATAAGAAACAGAAGAATTGACATGATCTAGTTATGCTGTTTTTATATCACTCCTTTTTGGTATTTTTTTCTTCCCTTAATGAGTTGGATCGTTTTTCTCTCCACTGTCATGGGTCTCTTAGGCAATACAGCACTAAGCTGAACAGAGAAGCTGAAGTGTCGTCCTGGTGACAGACAAGAGACAGAAAAGCAACTTAGAAAAAAATAATCTTATCTTTATTGTGTGGCAGTGAAATTTTTACTGAAGTCTTTTAATAAAACCTCATCTGAGTCAAAGCAGTCACCAAGGGCAATTAGCAAAGCAAGCCAGAGGGGAAATGGGTTGCAGAAATGCTGAGGGAGTGAAAGAAAAGTATGTGGGAGTTAAAAATGTGGAAATCCCATTCGTCAGCAGCTAAGCAAACTTACAGTATTTAGAGATTTGACTTCCATGATAAATATATGGAAGAGGATTTCAACCCCTTCTGTCCCCACCTCACCAACTTTTATGTTGCTGCCTAAACTTGCTTCCCGTTCTTTTCTCAAGTGTTCCAAAGAAGCACAAACCCTCTTGCGGAGATGATTTTCCATGAAAAATAGATTATCAAGGCAGGAACAGGTGGCTGTTGGTAATTATTGATGTGAAGTAAATAAGAGGGGCAACACACCAGGATTGCATTAAAGAATGCAGTCTCTTGGCAACTGAGCATAAAAAGCAGTTTGTGGAGTACAATGGCACAACAACAGAAGTGCAAAGGACTGGGATGCAGTGAGAGAATAATATAAGGTAGAAGCAACAATAACAAGAAAATGAGGACAAGCTGGGGACTGTTATGAGGAGTGGGAGTGGTTCAGAGCTGCATGTGTGTGGCAGCTGCTGTGTGCTGTTGACTTCTTTCTCAGCAGCATCAGCAGTACCACCGCTTTGTTCCGTGGGTTGCCAGAAAGACACCGCGTCATAATTCTCGCTGCCATTCTGGGGTAAAAATTAGCTAAGTCCTTAAAGCAATGAGAAGCTGCCATTAGAAGTGAAATTCTAAAATTATTTTGCTGCCCTTGTATTCATGCCTCCTAAAAGCTTTTTCATGGCAGTGAGAGGGCAAAGGCACTGATTGATCTTCCTAGGAAGAAAGGATTAGATGCACTTTTTAAAAAACATGTGGGAAAAAGCAGTTGTAGACCACATTAAATGTCATGCTAAAACAGATCTGTGGTGCAGGCAAAGAGAGACAGCTGTTTGCCCAGTCAAGGTTGGCTGCCATGGGTGTGGGAATCAGGAATTCTCAGACACCTTCCTGGCTCTGCAATAACAGTGACGTGCAGAGGTCACTCAGTGAGTGCTGCTATTGCCAACATATGCATAAAAAGTCCATAAATTTGCTGTAGATCATTTCCCAGGAGAGGCAAAATAATTTCATTGAGTTAGTTATTACGTGCAGATCTATTTTTTGGGGGGGAGGGTTGGTAGGAGTCAGTGACTGAGTAGCAAAACAAACTTGCAATTCCTTTATGAATCCCACAAGCCAGGCTTTTCATTTTCCCTTAAAGGCAGGGCACCCAAATGAAACTCTGAAATGTACTCAGTGTAAGCAAGCAGCAGAGAGTAACAGGAAATACATTTCTCCCTAAGCTTGTCTTTAAGGTCTCAACTACTATTTTACAGAACATCATCAGTATTAGTCCGTCTTACTCTCTTTGGTCTTACACAACTACTGAAAGGGTTGGGCTCTCACAAAGAAAACCCTTCATCTTCTATACGAACATCAAATCTATCCAGAACAATACACAGCCAGATTTTTTTTTGGGGGAGGGGGTTACGTCAGTCACTACCAGCATTAATCATAATTTATTGAAGGGTGTCATGTGGCCAAGGGAAACAGGGAGAAGAAATCAGCGAATTACAGCCCAATAACCAGATCTTTCAGGGTGACACAGTTCCTCTGCAAATGGCAAATTCAGTGTAGTATATGCTTACAAAATCTTATCTATAAGAAGCCTAGGAGCTTTCCTTTCACAGGATGGGTTTTGGAGGCGTAAGTGAGGAGGCCGCAGTTTGTAATTTTGCCCTATTACTATCTGATATTAATAGCAGTGGGGATCTCTTAGCTCTGCCTTCTCGTGTTGGGTCCCTTTCGTAGCAGCAGATGGGAGACAATTTCTGATATAGAAATAGATTGTCCCGAGAGCTTGGTCTGATTTGTAAGTCCCTGATATTTTAGCTTTCCCTCAGTGGAGGTGGTGATTTGTTCCTAAACCCACCGTGGCTCTGTGTTTACTTACTTGACTGTCATGAAACTGCTGGTGTTGTGCCTGCACTGGGGGTGTGCTGCAAATTCAGTGTAGGTGGGCCAAAGAATCTGCTACAGTGACACAGAACTCTTCTCCTTGGGATAAAAAAATTGGTGTTGGAAATCCTACTGCAGGTATCAGCTGGGGTCAGGGACCCTCTGTGAGAGATGGAGGTAATGGAGAAGGATCCAGGAACAAGACAACCTGGGCAGAGGAACCAATCCTGGAAAAGCCTGACTTCAACTGTCATTTAGAAAACACTGTTGTATTGTGAGAAAAGTTTTAATACTAGTTCTCAGCACTTTTTCATCAAGTTAATTTCATCATCTGTTGGACAAAAATTATAAAAGGAGTGGAAAATTTAGGTCTGTTTTCTGTTATTTTGGTTCCTTATCAGTTTTAAATCTCAGGTATTTTCCCACTAATTTCATTGCATGTCTTCCACTGTTAGTATTAGTCTTAGTCTGCTGCTTCAATATATTTTATTGCCCATTATGTCTTTTCACTAATCATTAATCACTTTACAAAACTAACCGCAACTAATTATCTCAAAGAGCCTTCAATCTTTATTTGAAGACTGTTTGTTGTTCCAAAGCTCACTTTGATCACCCAGGATCAACCCGTTTCTTGCCTTTCCCTTAGACAGAATCTTACAAAAGCGGCAATTCCATTAGAGCAAAGTACAATTAATGTACTTAAAACCAGGCTGCCATCCAGGTTTTCCTGTAGAAATGACATGAGCAATGCTATCCTGGAGTATTTTAAGGATTTTCTTCTGAAGTGATGCTTTTGACACTTAGGTCTTTCAGATCCTGCCCTCTAAAAGGGAACTCTCTCCACAAAGCCAGAGCTCTCTAAGGCTGTCCCTTGAGTGCCCAGGTTAATGACTGTGATATATTTAATCGCCACAAGAAATACAGGAGTGGACTATCCATATCTGATCAGGCTGCCACTGTCAAGAGGTTTTCCTTGCCTATTACCTTGTCTGTTTCACCCCTTTTGTCTCACTTTCCACCAATTCTACCTTTGTTCTCTCATGAAAGATGTAAGTGTTGGAGCTTCCGGAGACCCTGCGTGGCACATCCGCCACCTGGTCTAGAGCCCACGCTGTTTAACCTGTCAGCCTGTGGCTGTAAAGCCTCCTTTGCCTCCAGAGGAGCCCTTCTGTGCATCCAGGCATGAAACTCCTGGTGCCTCTCTGAGAAGAAAAAAAAGCCACGTCGTTCTTTTCTCCAATGCCTCCTTAAAACTCCTTGTTTGTGGTGCCAAAAAACCCACGTAGGGCTTCTGAAGACTTATCTTTTGTAATTCTAGGCAAATTACAATTGTAATTTTGTAATGCAAGACCACATTTCAGCAAGCCAGGACACTTTTTTCTCTGTCACTTTGTAGGCATGTGCTCACCACTTGCACCAATCAGCTCGTCAATTCCTTCTGATCCCAGCTGTACCTACTGTCCTTTGAGTGATGATGAAAGTGCTTCTGTCTTTTTTCTGCCCACAACATCTGATGCTTTGGAGCCTTTTGCATAGCACCAGCTCCTGTAATGAATATGTCACCTGCATACACAGCTTTTTGCAGAGGCTTGTAAGTAACATTTTCATAGGTAAACCAAAAGTCAGGTCTCTAATCTAGCCACTAGCAGCTGTGTTTTAATTTCTGGGTGCAGAAATCATTCTGAGTTTTTATTTATTTGTCTAAATTTATTTTGGGGGTTTGGGGTTTTTTTTTTTTAGTATGTTGGAAACCTTTTGTTTCAGTTTTAGTCCATAATTATTTTCAGTTTTAGTCCATAATTATTTCTGTATAATATCACACCGATGTGTGTGAGTTCACAATGAAGGAAATAAAAATGAGAAAAACAACATCCTGTTCAAGTTTGCAAAGCTTATATGCAAAGGTGACAATCCCTCTCTCCTTCCATATTTCTTGTAAGCCCTTTCTAATATGAAAGGCTGCAATATAATTAATGTCATGGTAGCTGTAAAACATCAGGAATCTTTGTCATATCCTTAAGATCTTTTTGAGACCTCTTGTTAGCACAACTCACTGTACAGTTTTTCTAGCCATGATGTTTGGAGAGCAGCACAACAGTGATTTATGAGGTTGGCCACATAAGGGTTAGAGTTGTATTTGCAGTTTGTCATATCAGAAATGAGGGGTGTTAACAAAGTATTTTTATTACAACTGTTGATTCTTGCAAGATTTCTTAACAAAAAAATCCCAACCAACCTTTTTTTTAAATTTATTTTTTAAAATATTTTTATTTTTAATTGCAAATAGTATATATATTGGTATCTCTCTCTCTCTGTCTCTGTAGATTTGATTTTCTAGTCAAATACTGTTCTGCTAGGGTTTTTGGTTTGTTTGGGTTTTTTTCCCTTTGATTTCAGCAACTATTGGAACAGTATGTTTTTTTCCAGGACATGGTACGTGTACGTTTGTCCAGGATACGAACGTACAGCAGATGATAGATATACAGTACACAAGAGTCTTGTGATTCATTTTTAAGAGGAAAGTACATTATTCTTGCGTGAAATGAAACTTTTAACTCACTTGCCCTTTTCCTGAGGTATATGAGGCATTCTCCCTTCACCTCCTCTGCCTTTATTCCTGTCACATACTTCCAGGGAGAGCAGGAAGAATTGGGACGGAGTTTTATTACACTGCGATACCCTCACAACCTCATTCTCATGTGCATCATGGCAGAGAGCACATCCAGAGTCTTTGAGTGGTTTTTTTGAGTGCATCATCTCTCTGTAGCCCATCCTTTAGCCCTCAGGGTTAAGAGGAACCTTAATGTATCCTGTCTGTACTTATCCATAGGCAGCCTCTGAAAAACAAAGGTCCACCACTCAAAGGTCCACCAAGGAGTGCTTTCTTTCTGAGTCTTCCAGCTGGTGCTCTGTCCTCAGCCTCTGCAATATGAAAAACCAGCTAAAGTTCTTGTTGGGAAGTGTTGGTGTTCAAAAAAACACAAAACATTTTGTAAATGAAACCAGTAAGGATTTTGAGGTAGAGACATACAGATATACTGATGTTCCTTTCAACACTGCAGTCCTTACCATGGAGCTGGAAATCAAGGGCGGTGTCTAGATTAGGAAATTCAGTATATTTGGAAACATCTTTGCCCAATGACATGAACAGGCACAGCAGAGACCACGGCTGATCATCATGAGATCTCTTTGTTTCCAGAACGAGATTTTCAAAGAAAATTGCCGCTTAGTAAAGGTTCTTGGTGTTTTGTTGCTGTCATATCATGCCCGGAAATTACAGAGGGACCTGGTGGTCAGCAGAGGCCAAAGCTGTGCCAGGGACTGACCTCATGAAATGCTGGCATAGCCAACAGGTCCTCTGCGTCCAGGAATGGTCCCAGCCAGCAGTAAGTGTACTAAAGAGGATGTAAACTTAGTTTTCAAAAAGATGATCACCACATTAAATGCCTTAGATGTCCCTTATGATAAATGCTCTGACTTGTAGTCATAGATGACATGCACATTTATATCTGGGTTTTTTACTGAAAACATTAAAGATCTTATACAAATGTCATTCGGTCAGGTTTACCTGAAACTTTTCAGTGTCCCATCAATGGAAAAAGTTAGCAAGACAGATGAAAGTGTCTGCCTGCTGTCTTAGATATGACAGGTTGGATTCCTGCTTTAGACTAATCTGAGATTGCTGAGAAAGTATGTTTCTTGCAACTTCTCATTTGAGAAGGCAATTAATTTAATTGCTTTAAGACTCACTTTGCACACACAATAATTGACCTACTCTCTCAAGACAATGAATTTGAATTGCTTGAGGACCTGGATTTCCAATTTTTCGAAAAGACTCGTGGCAGGCAGGGTCTGTGCTGTGGGAGAGAGACTTTTGGTTCACCTTGCAGACCCTGGATGCTCATGGGGCTGCATGTTTTCCTGAGTCCCAGGATTCTCCCCCACAGACCCTGGGCTGGTTTTAACACAAGGAAGTCCATTGGCAGGAGTAACTGGGAAATCTTCTGTAACAGAGGAGAAGATGACCAAATTAATGGGCGGGCTTTGGAGTGCACCAGCTCTGCAGTTTACCACCACTGCTAAGGTTTCTCAGAAGAGTCACTGTAACATAGCAACATCCACCCATGGCTCCTCTGTTTCAGTCTCACGTTTTTCTTACTAAATATCTCAATTCCCTAATAAAAGGAGTGTGTGGCATTTAGTAGCTGTGGGACCACTACTCTCCACAAATAATGTGGCTGTGTTTTGTAGATATTACTCTACCATCCTGAAATGTTTAGCACTCTTGCTGTCCCTTCTGGTTTCTCTTGGGCAGCTTTTTCAGAAACCCCTCAGTGGTTCAGAGTGATTCTTTCTGTTGGGTGGTTCAGGAGATCTACAGTAAAGTGTGGGGAGTAGTTCCATATTAAATTTAGCATAGTAATCCACAGCAATATCTGAGAGTGTTGACATACTCTGCATGTTAAAGGGGCTGCCTGAGGAGTTGTCAGCTGTGCCAGCTCCTGTCCTCACCTCCTCTAACACCTAAATTGTTATGGATGTACCAACATCAGTATGTGGGA
The DNA here is from genome assembly GCA_014706295.1 of Lycocorax pyrrhopterus obiensis. Taxonomy (NCBI): domain Eukaryota; kingdom Metazoa; phylum Chordata; class Aves; order Passeriformes; family Paradisaeidae; genus Lycocorax; species Lycocorax pyrrhopterus. The sequence goes on from JACSVZ010000014.1 coordinate 68,269,535, forward strand.
TGGCTGTATAGGTGAATATGTATGTGCACACATAAATACAAATGCATATCCACAATATTATTTAAAGCAGCTTTCTGTGTATCCACTCTTTCCAATAGAAATGAAAAATATAAAGCCCCAAGGTTGTCTTTGCTGCTGACTCTGTGCATGTTAATAGGGGGGAGATTCACCAACTCGATTATTTCCTGCAAGATGGAGATGAACTATCCTGTACTGATTTATCTCCCATCTGTTAAAGAGCCCCAAACCAGCTGACTTCCTAAAGATTGGCAAGATTCTCAGGGAATATACAGGAACTTCACAGTTGACAGCAAAAATAACATAAATTATGTTTTCCTGGAGATGATGACAGACACAACGTCTCAGTTTAGTTCATAGCATAAGTTACAACTCCTCGTGTTTGAATGGAATAATTTTCAGAAAATTTAGTCTCTCATGCAAATTTTTAACCTCATCTCTACTGATTTTTTTTTTTAAATTTAAGTTGCTCAGTTATGTAACAGAAAAGATAAGCACACATGGGTAGCCACAGCTACTTTTAGAACCAGCTCAAGCACGTCCTTCCTGCTGGTGCCCCAGAAATAACAGGGCTAATCTTGCTGTGAGTGGTCTTTTATCACCTCTGCTGTTTCAGCCTTGGAATGACCCGCTGCTTTTTATTTTAGATTAAATCCCATGGATATCATGGGCCTTGCACTGGGAAGCAGAAGGGCTGGTCAGGTGTCAAATAACATAAATCAATCTGGTCCTATTGTCTGGTTGGAAAATTCTTTTGAACCAAATCAGACATTTGCAGAAAATAGCATAAAAGGAGAGAGAAAAAATAACTCAGGAAGAAAGACATAAAAGAAAAAAATATTATTAGGGTTTTCCCAGTTATACATAACTTTAACTTTTTAAGTATATTTTAAATTAGTTTCTATTAAAACCATTTCTGGCCTTCGGAGAAACTTGGGTTTGAGTGCTTTATAAAGAGGAATATTTTTCAGCTGTAGTTGAAAGTTTAAATAGGCCTTTTTCAATGCTCTGACAAATTGACTTTTTAAATGGTGGTGAAAAAGGCATTTACATGACACTGACATTCATACTGTGAGGAGAAAGGAATGAATGAATCAACAGGAAGAACGTGATGAAGTGAGACTAAAATGGAACTATTTGCCTGTGCACTTTCTCCCACAGTTATATTTGACACAAACTTCTTAAATCTTGCATCTTTTCTGGATTTTACCCAGAATTTCTCAGTCTGTAGTGATCCAGCAGAACACTGTTCATTTATTTACTTTGCTTATCTGGGATTTATGGGCCCATTAGTAAAGTTATACTGCTGTAGGGAATTTGGGAACCTGGCCTGAGTTTTAACCTAAATAAGGAAAAGAAAGGTTAAAGATATGGATTGGTGGGAGGAGAGAGAGTCTCTGTGCTTGCCTCTGCCATGAGTGTGTTAATACAAAGAGCATTTCCTTTATTCATTAACACCTATGAATAAATGAAACACCCTTTGGGGAGGTGTTGTAGATAATGAAAACCTCACGAAACGCAGGTGGGGAGCACATGTGTGAAATGTTTGTTCATCCTCCTCACTGCTGATGCCCGTGAGCAGAGTCTCTCTCCAAAGGAGGGCAGTGGAATCTCCTCTCTAAGTTAAATTTCTCTGAGTGCAGGAGCAGCTGGACAAAGGCAGCTTTTGGGAGGTGCTTGGGGCTGGAGCAGGTGACAACAAACAGTGGGGTGGAGGGGAAGCTCATTGCCCTTCTTCAGCACCCTGAGATGTGATGGATTATCCCATCTTCCTCTTATCAAAATATAACACTTCTTGCAAGATCTTATTACCAAAATGAGACAACACTTATTGTGCCTTCTGACAGGTCTTAACAGCAGACTCCTTCTGAATTCCAGGTTCATTTTGACTCATGTCATATCTATATAATTTTAATCTTATCTGCCTGTACAGAATGGCTGAGGAGACAGCTGCAAATTCAATGAGAGGTTTGTCAGGAAAACAGACATAATATACTTGAGGTTTTTTCCAAGGCATACTGTAAAAAATAAACAACCCAACCCAACCCAGAGGCTAGCATTTAATAGTAATACCAGTCACAGTCGAATAAAATAAATTTATTTTTATTTTATAGACAAAATTTAACTATATTTGTCATCTTCTCCAATTCTATATTTTGAAAGAAAAAGACCATTAGTGAAATAAAAGTTCTATACCTAGTATTTTGTTCAAGTGGCAGAAATTTCAACATGGAAAACAATGCAAATTGGACTTTCTTCCCTGCACAATGTTTCATACATTTAAATAGACACAATTATTGCTACGTTCTTGGGAAAGTCAACTAAAAGAGGTTAAAAATTAATAAAATACAAGGCAATGCCACACTTTTTTAGCTGCGATGAATGAGGACCATGTTTCAAATGGTCTGTTTAGGTATTATTTGTCACAGTTGTGTCCATCTGCACACAGATGAGCACACACCCTGTTAGAAACTAAGCCCATTTTAAAATCCACCAGCTGGTGAAAGACTTCCAGTGACTCAAGCCTGGATTTTCCCTTATCCATTACTCAAATGCTTTTCTTGCCACACTTTTCCTCAATGCTTAATGGGTTTGGGACTGCCTGTGTGTCTGTGATTTGTCCCTGGCAGAAGACCTACCTGTGGTTATACCAAGGAAACAGTTTCCTCATCGTCACTGACAGCTTTGTTCACTTGCCAGAGGAAATGTCCTTGTCCACATCCCTTTCTCCACCAGCCTGGTTCTTCCCAGACCTCTGTCAAATCCAGCAGCTGAAAAATTGCCCCGTTTACAGGACAGATTGCAGATCACCCTGAGTAGCAGATCACCTCTGTCAGACAGGAACTTTTCTTGCAGGACAACGTGGTTTTTCCAGGGAGAACATTCCTGGGCCTTTACCTGTCTTGCAGACCAGATTTCATAAGCCATGCAGTGAACTGGTGGGCAACGTGGGAAGTTCAACTGTACCAGTGAAATTTTGTTTACTTTTTTGTGCTTTCTGTGTGTGTGTTATCTTTTGGCAAGGATTTCAATGTTTGTCTCCACATCCTCACAATTAGCTACACTAATGGGTACTACAGTGACCCACCACAGCTGCCTTAAAGAGCTTTTTAAACCTTAAATGTTTTCTAAAGGCTGTCCTCAGTACAAATATTTTAACAGAAGTAATTTTGATCCTCCCTCCCCTCTCCCCGCCCAAAAAAGGCAAAGGGAGTGGAGCATCTGGAAATGTCTGCACAGATCACCTGTGTGAATGAGGTTATAGGGTCCCTGCCTGGTGTGCTTCAAAACCTCCACACAAACCCTAAATTGTGGCAGCAGTGCCCCCAGCAGGCTCGGGATGGCCTGGGGAGAGGGAAAGGGAAGGGGAACGGGAAAGGGAAAGGGGAAAGGGAAAGGGAAAGGGAAAGGGAAAGGGAAAGGGAAAGGGAATGGGAAAGGGAAAGGAAGAGGAAAATGAGGAGGAAGAGGAAAGGGGAAGAGAAAAGGAAAAGGAAGAGGAAGAGGTGAAGAAAAGGAACAGGAAAATGAAAAAGGAGGAGGAAAAGGGAAGAGGAAAAGGACAATGAGAAGGAGAAGGAGATGGGGAAGGAGCAGGGAAAAGGGAAGGGGAAGGGGAAGGGGAAGGGGAAGGGGAAGGGGAAGGGAAGGGAAGGGAAGGGAAGGGAAGGGAAGGGGAAGGGAAGGGAAGGGAAGGGAAATGGGAAATGGGAAAGGGATGTCCTGAATTGAAAATAACGTCCAGGATCTCAGGGAAATGAGAACAATTTATGATTGCAAAGGCTGCTAAATTTGTCAGGAAATCAGAGTTTTGAACCCGCAGTTTCCTCCACTGCTGGGAGATCCCTCCCTTCTCTGTGTCCTGTGTGCCACAGGAAAGTTCAGGTGTCACAGATCCTCACGCACAAAGTGTGGCTGAGAAACCACCTCACGAAGAAAGATGTTCAGAAATACTGTTCAGGAGCCCTAACAAAGCATGCACATGATGACATTTCCATTTAAATGAGCAGAGAGAACAAGGAACAATTAAATATGAAGTCATAAACAGTTCCAATGCAGTGAAACAGGTTTTCATTGTAATCTCACTACTTTTGGCACAGTAATTGCATATTAAAGCAAGATAAAAATTCTGAATTTAAACCAAGTGTATTTTATAAAATTGACTTCATTCAGTAAAATATGCAGGTCTTATGGAATGATGCTGAAGGTGGAAGATGTGCTATAATTTACTAACTTTCTCTTTATTTTAGTGAAATATTTTTTCACTGAATTTATTTTTAAATTTCACTGAAAATAATGATTTCACTGAAATTATTTTTAACTAAGAGTCTTCTAATGACTATAGGCTTATTTGCAATGTCCTGTCTCAAACTGTGGTTATATCTGCATTTCGATTAGGTAAAAGGAGAGCAGGCAAGTAGTGGGTGAGTCAAGGTCAGACAGAATCCTTGGGGGGGACTTCAGGAGCTGTGTTTTTCAGTCTGAATTTGCTTATTGGAACAGCCTTTCCCCCATGAATGAGAGATGAGAAGATGCAAGCACATAAAAAGTTTGAATCTCCATTTCTTCTTCTTTTTTCCTTATTAAAATGGAAACTAAAAATTAGCTGAGCATTGCCAATTCGCACTTTTTTCGGAGTTTTGCTGTTTGAAAGACCCTGCTCTGTGCTCAGAAGAGGCAAAGAGCTCCATCCTGACCTGACTCAGGTGCCTCCCTCGACACTGCTGGTAAATGATGCAGCCCAGCAGGACTTTGCTCATGAAGCACGATGTGCTCAAGGCTTTTCATCTGTTGGACTTGGGTAATTGTACAGCCTGGGTGAGCTCATCTTTCCTGCAGTTCTTCAGATCATCACATTTACAGAGAAATTCACCAGGATTTTTCAAACTCTCAGGCCCAAGGACAAAAATTATCCCTTTTCTGTAGCTTTACAAACTGTAATTTTTTTTTTAATTGCCTGACGTCCAGTGCAGACAACTCCCAGCCGTACTCCTAAGACACACCTGGCCCACACATGGTGGTTCACACCACAAGGAGATAGTGAAGCTCCAGTTATTGATGCTGATGGGCTGGTCTGACTCAATCATCCTTCCCCTTTGTCAAAAATTCAGATGAAGAAGTCAGAAGGTCTGAAAGATTAACACTGAAGCGCGGTAGGTCATGGATTCAGAGAGTTCTGGGTTTATGTATTTTTTAAGCTTGAGAGTCAGAAAGGCAAAGGGTGAAAGTTTGCTGAGACGAAACCAGAAGAGTCAGAGTTCTGCAGGCTAATTTTGCAGGCCACATTTTGTAAGTCAAACCATTTATCTTCTTTTTCTACTTTAAAATCTACATAGATGACTGGATTACTGAACGCAAAATCAATTTTTAAAACAAAGATTCATGGATTCTGCTAAGCTAATTAAAAAACTTTTGTCCCTTACAATAACTGCAGCATGTTACATTTTTTCAGCACCATCTATATTTGTTTTGCCTTAGCTCTAGAAATATGAGTTAATTAAAATGCCTGGGGTGTTTAATTTACTGCAGTGTGCTGGATCCAGACCTATGAGTCTAATCAAAGGTCTCTCTCCATCAGAAAAGATAAAGGGCTTTATTGGACACGTGAGGCCTTATGGTTGTTTGGGGTTTTTTAAAGCCCTATTGGGGGATGTGCAATAGAGAATGAACGAGACTCTGCGCACTGAAAGATCTGAGGAAGCACCACACAGGTGCTTGTCACTGACCCTTAGAGGGGTTCACATCCCTTTGTTTGTCAGTGCAACGACCTTGGGGATGGCCTCCCCCCAGTGAAATCATTTTCCTGTCCCTGCTGTTTCAGTCACGTGGCTGTGATGTGCTAGGGGCACACAGAAGTGTGATAAACTCTCATTCTTAATAATTTACAGCTGAAATGAGCAAGAAGGACAAGAGTGACAGGGAAACAGAGATTGGAAGACCTCCCAGTGCAACTCCATGCCTGAGCTGGAAATGCAGTTCATCTTCAGTCTAGGACCTTAATCCAGTCAAAAAGAAACCTGAGTGTGTCTCAAGATTGCTGGAAAGCTAAAAATTAAAGTGGTTTGACGGATTGACGGCTGGAAAATCCAGTGAGGGTTATTCATTACAAAGATACCACCTTTGGCTCCGTGTCCTTGCATCAATTTGTGTAAAGTGGGTGGCTGGGAGAGATAAAACGATGTCCCACCTTGTGCTTGTACCCTGCCCAGGGCATGTGCCATTGGCTGTTGTTGGAGGCTGTCCCTGGACTCCACAGCTGAGAGTGCCTGGAGGTCATCTGTACCCTGCAGGGCAGACTCAGAGAACAATTCAGGTCAGAAGGGAGACCTGGAATTGGGTGCTTCAGGGTCATCTTCCAAGTTAGATTCAACTTTTGCATCAGATCTGTGTGCTCAGGGTCACACCATTCACACGCTGAACCCCTCCAAGGATGGGGATATCACAGTGTTGCTTGTTCCTGGTCCAGGAGGTTGGACACTCTCATTGTGAAAGTCTCTTCTCCTACTCTCTGCTCAGAGATTCTCCTGCTGTTGCATCTTCTATGTAGAGCTTTGGAGTTTGGGGCTTTTGCTTTTGTTTTCATTGTTTTTTATTCTGGGGTTTTGTTTGGTGAGTTGGGGTTTTTTGTGGTTGGTTTTTTTGGGTTTGTTTTTTTTTTCAATTTTTTCCCCTGTGTGAAACTTCAAATCAAAAGAAACAAGTAAGCAAAAGCTAAAAAAGAAACAGGTGTGAACACCTATTTTGAGTAGGCTGCACTTTCTCAGTAGGAACTAGGTGCTAAAAAACCCTTCTGCAGACACAAAATCATTGTATCAAGCTTAGATCATTAATTCCAATTTATAGGGGATGAAATTGTTTTATTCCGTTTCAATACCCCTTTTACAGCCTCTGAAATGCTTTGTAAAAGAAGCATAAAGCTGAAGCTCACCTATTAGTTATCTTTTCCTATATGAAGGAATCCTTCCTCTCTTTCTGCATGCATTAAAAGGTTTATTTCTTCAGGGTGCCTTCAGCACCAGGCATCCCGCAGGAACCAAGAGAACTTTTTACCAAGGTGCCTCTTGTTAAAAAGAAGGCAGCACTTGGTAACTTTGCTGGGCAGCAAAACACTTCCAAAGCAGGATGGATTTTTATCTTTCCCCCTGAGACACGCTCCTGTAGGAGGTGACACCACTGTGAGGGAGTTGCTGGCTTTCCTGAGGAGAGAATACACAGTCCTTGTATGAACATATCTAACTTGGTGCTCTTTCTTTGGCAGGACACCTGCATGTGCCACCTGCGAGGGGACAGGATGCTCCAGGAGAGGGGGGAGCTTCTGTTCATCCACCCCATCTTTGTTGTTGTTTTTGTGCCTCATAATGAACACATCTCACACCGGACAAGTCTCACAACATTTCCTGTACATGAGTGCCCAGGGAATGCCAAGGTCACAGGCCAGATCTGTTTGCACCTCAGTGTTCATGTTTTCTTGTCTGCTTTTTGCACATACAAATGAGATTGCAGAGTAAGAACAGAGGGGAAATACGAACTGACACAGCAGAGCGTGTCCTACAGATAGTAAACACCTGGAAGAGAAGGCAAATTGTTTCTTACTCCTAGCCATAGATAAGGAATAAACCTTGGAGTATCCAGCTGCCACTGGTTTCACTTCTGCCATGTGCTGTATGAATTTTACACCAAAAACTAATTTCACAAAATTTTTAGCATGAAGAGATACGAAGACAGAAGAAGAGGGCGAAGACCGAGGGTGGTGCCGCATCCCAGACATTCAGTAACAGTCTGCAGTGCAAAGTCGCAAAAGAAGCTACAGCTTCCTGCTCTTGCTCTTCATTTTTTCATCTCTCAAGCAGAGCCTTCAACACGTGCATTTGAAAAGCTCTGCCACATGGCACAAGCAGTATTTTCTGCTAGGGGTGAAAACAAACCTCACAGGATACACGGGAGCTACAACTTTTGATCTGCTGCTGCTGGAAAACGTTTTGGCACTACAGAGCTGAATTTGCAAGGCACAGACCGAGTTTTTGTCACAGGCTGGTGATACACTCAGCCAAAGGAGAGTCAGATCAGCAGGGAGCTATCCACAGGCATATCCACATTTTAAAATATTCCCTGCTGGCTTGAATTGCTTCTTTCCTAAAGTCTCCATGCTATTAGACCAAACTATCTTGCATTACATCCACAGAGGAGCATCCTAAAGCAGCTAAATTTCATCTCATTGCACTGACTGTCTGTTTTAAATATTTAGTTGATTAACAGCCAACATAATTTGATGAGTTTGTGATTTGAAGCATCTCCTTAAAGACAATGGAATAAATGCATTTGAAGAACTGGTTGTTTCAGTCAGCCATAGGAAATGAAGAGCAGCTATGAGAATTAAATAATTTTCCTTTGCTTCTTTTTTTTTAATTCTCTGAGAAATGGTAGACATGATACCTTCATAGAATTTCTTTACTCTTCCTCAAATGAAGCCACAGATTTTTTAATTTTTTTTTTTTAATGAAACATGGGAATTTGTTTTCTGCCTTCATTCAACACATGTTGGGGAAAGTTTCTCAGACTTGCAAACATCTGTCATTTATTTACTCAAAAAGACTGTGTTCCCAGTAAGAGAAAACTTTGTGCCTTGATGTTTCAACCAGAAATGACAAACAATTGTTTTCTGTAACACCTTTCACTTTCTTTTGATTGAAGATTGAATCCTCTGGGCCGCTTCAATGGCAAACACACTCCTCCAAAGCTTTAATTCTGTGTTTTCCTTATTAAAATTACATCAAGAATCCCCAGGTCATCTCTGTGGAAGACCAGACCAGGTGGCTGAAGGGCAGGGGGAGGTGACAGACTTGGAGGGGAATTCTCGCTCCTACTCCAGTGATGCTCCTGCCAGAAATCACCAGGCCCCCTGTTCAAAAGCTGGAATGCCACCTTCCACTCTGAAAATGTCTCCTTCATCACATTTCTACTGGAATAAAAGGACACTTTAGTAGAAATAGCAACTGCAGTGTTGGTTTAGTAATGATAACATGGGTGAACTGCACCATGGAATAATTGCTTAGTCAGGTCCTAATACTTAGGGCATTTAGTGGCAAACTGAAGTAATCTCAGGGGATCACTTCTCAGGCCCTAGAAAATGATTTTTATGAGCAAAATCACACCTTACAAGTGTAAATGAGATGTAGCTAATGCTGCCAGTTTCTGTTTTCGTATTCTATTGAGAATTCAGCACACAAAATCACGTTGCCAAATGGTTTATGGTGCTCCAGGCGCAGTTGTAGTGGTCAGGAGGAAAACCCTGGCATGCAAGAAAGGCAGAGAGTGAATTACTGGGCCTTCTTGTTTTATTGGTTAAAAGCATTTGTCTCAGGAATTAAAATATGTAAATATATTTATTGTAGTCCATATATTGCCCTTTTTTTTTTTTGATGGAAAAGAGGGGATGGAGAGAAGGGCTGAGTGACCACAAGTCTTTTTCTTGTTTAGAATTGTTGCCCTTAAGAAAAATTGGAGGTCTTCTACCCACCAAAAAAAAAAAATATCTCTCAAAAAGAAGTGAGATGAAAGGCTGTATAACGTAGTTCAAATTATTGGCAGTTATCTTGGCACTGGAAAGTCATAGCTTTATTTATAAATTTGCTTATGATTGTTATCACAAAATAAAAGCCAAGAGACAAAGAGATAAGAATTGCAGGAGGATGTGGTTGTAATTGGGTTGTCCTAACCTACAGTTTCTCAAGTGACTCATATGGCTGTAGCTAAATAAAGAATGCACTGTTTTTAAAGCAAGGAAGGCCCTTTATCTTTCTTACAGTTCAGGAACATTACACAACAAACACTTTCAGGTGGACAAAATAATCCATACAAGCCATAAGGACACGACTTTGACAGTAAAATGAGAGGTAGGTCCAGAAGAATGCAAGTTTCCACTGCATGATTTTTGGGTTCCCTTCCCTGAGAATGCTCAGGCTTGTTTCTCAAGTTTATAAATACAAGTTTAAGGTCTACTAACTGTCTAAAGATTTTTCTGGATTGCACCATGAAACTAGCAGGCATCTTGAGGCACATTTTCCCTTCTGGCTGCCCAGGCAGGTGATTTTTTCTCTCTTAGCCAAGGGCATTGCAGCATTTCCAGCCTTGGCATTTTACTCTTTCCAGAGCTGTTCACCTTAGTAAACACAGAAATGCAGGAAATGCTTCCAAAAGTTTGCATTTTGTTCTGGTTTGGGTTTTTTTTTGTGGTTTATGCTGTACTTGTTAAAACAATCACTGGATCCAGATGAGAAAAAATGTAACACCTGGGCTAAGAATGTGAAATTTACTTATTGGTTATGGGAGGCCTTTATGGGAAATTCATTTGAGAATCCCAAAATCACCACTGAGATGTAAAGACTTCATTGCAATTGTTACTGCTCATTTAAAGTGATCTTGAATTCAAGTATTTATACTCAAAGAAAGCCAGAGACCAGATGATGAGAAAGTAGTCTGAAGGAAAGGTGTGAAAGCAATGCAATGGAGGAAACATAGATAAAATGCCTTCAGCAGGAAATGCAAGAATCAGGGTGGCAGTGAAAGATGAGTACAATGGAAGATAATCTGGGCTTGTGCAGTTTTGGAAATACAACAACTCAGTCGCATTTTTTCGCTGTCATATTTATTTATTGATGCTGCAGTAATCTGTTCACCGTGGTAAGAGCTGAGGACACTCAGGACTGGCAGGAGACATCCATCAAGTGGTGCAGGACGCTGCCTGGAGAGGGTTTTCTCTGACAAAGAGGTTTTCCTACTGTTCCCAGCCATAAATCTTCACTCTGGGGAAACAGGCTGGATCTCACTACATGTGGCAGATGATCTGCCAGTACTGTTCCTGCCTGGCTCCACGGGGTCCCGCGCACCCCACAGAGGCACAGGCAGGTTCAGTGTTAAAGTCCGTCGCAAGGAGACAGGAAGGGAGTTTGCTTTGCCTTCATTCCGACAGGCGAGTTTATTCCATCCTCACAGTCCAAGGGTGGCAAGCAAAATAGGAGGACAATGAGTCACTCAGGGATTTTCCCAGGGCCGGGGGAAAGGTGGGATCAATGGGAGAGCCCCCGGGGGAGTGGCGAGGGGCCAAGGCCAGCAGCCAACAGGGGAATCCAAACTGGAATACATTAACTTAACAGAACCATGCACCCTGGGAGAAGCCTTTTGGTCACTTTAACCTCAGCCACCACAATTTGCCACGACGTTTTCACAGCTGCTCTGATTTTGAGCTGTCCTGCCTCAAACTGGAGGTTTAGAAGTCTCAGTGGGGGGCTGTGCTTTTGCTGCCATGACGCGCCAGGTTGGTTCGTGCCACTTGTCCCCCAGTCTGTCGCAAGCCAGGGGGTAGCAGGAGTGCCTGGCTCCGTGCAGGATCAGAGGGAATGGCATTCCATCACCAGGATCAGAGCTGGCCTACTGTGACAGGAGGGCTTCGGTTCCTGTAACAGAGATTCAGGCACACCAGGCGCAGCTAAAAGGATGCAACTGATTAAAGTCTTGGGAATTCCTCACCTGAATCTTAAGACTCAGCCTTAGGCCTCAGTGGGCGAGCCTTCCAAAGGTGGGGAATGTCTTTTACCATAGAGAAGAAATTACTTCTGCTGTTTATTTTTGTCGGATTTCATTTCCATTTTAAAAGCTCTTCATCAATTGATATTTTCATTGTGCATTGCTGGGATTTGGAGGGCAAAAGAGAGATACTAGAATTACGAAACTTTTGTTGTTGTTGCTGTTGGCATTGAAGACAATTTACTTTGACAGTAAGTATTCTTACAATTAATTGTAGATTAAGATACTTTCACTTAGAGATGTGAATATTTAAGCAGTCTTTCATTCTATGAAATCTGTCATCTGAACTGTAAATCCTTTTACTTAACTAAAACTGCTTTTATTAACATTCCAGTTATGAATGTGTAAAGGGAAAAAACTGCCTGAGATGAATTTTCTCCCTCCTTTGCCCTGACTTCTTAGTTTTCAGTCTGGGAAGAAAATTAAAATATACAAAAATACTGTCTCCTGTATTCTCTTTTTTTAAAGTGTGCTGGTTATTTCACACCAGAATACAAACACCTTGTCTTTTTCAGTGACTGTATTCTAATAGAATCTTCTCTGCATGCAATACATGGTCAGAGCCACAGAAATCGCTGAAAATGTTTGTTTCAGGCTCACTTTATAAAATGAGCTATCTGGAGCAGTATTTCAGTTCAAAGTAGGTTGTGTCAGATAGGACAGACTTTTTAACTTCAAGTTTTTTTTTTCCAGAATATTTCTTTTGCATTAATAAAGACTCGGAATATTTCTCACAATTCAGAAATGCCTAAAAATTAGTGGATACCTGCGGGTAGAAGTGTTTGAGGCCTGTAGGGTTTGAGTTGCTGCCAGGGAAGGAGGGAGCTGTTACCAAGATCTCTTTCTAAGTGGATTTCCTGTGGCTCCTGTTGGCAGCTGTCCACTGCTGATCACTTGCTCTTTGGAATTAATGCAGATGATCCTTCCCCTGCACAGTGCTTGGAGTTGGGCTCTGCTCTGTGCCAGAGGAACTGAAACAAGGCTTTGTTCTGCCAAATCCCCTTCGTGAGCTTTCCCTGGAATTTCTGTCACACACGTGTGTGTGTGTGTGTGTGTGTGTGTGTGTGTGTGTGAAAGAAACAGGAAAAACATGTTTTCCTAATGTGTGAGAGCTGTGGTTGAGTCAGGACTGGGCCAAAGTGGTTTGACCCCTCAGTTTTCTTGGGTTAGAGATAATTGAAGAAGCTGGAGAAGGTCTGGTGAGCTAATTGTAAGAGACAGCTTATAAATTTGAGCTGGTGAAATCATGCCTTTTAACTCTTGTCCTTCTGTTCATTCAGTTTATGACTTCTTCCAGTTGGTTTTTAAGCATTTGTAGATTCATATTCAGTGGTTTCAATAAAATAAAATGGCTCTGGATAGCTCATGTTGTGAATGATGAGTAAATGGAGTTATGACCTCACTACATTCAGAGATGTGGCAAAACACTTTTACACAGTAGATGATGCGACTCCAGGCAGTGCTAATTGCTATTTTATGTAGGAATGCAATTAAAGGGGGTTGAGAACGATGGGAGATAGGGTGATGACTTGTTTACAAGGTTGGATATAAGGACTGTAGCATAAAGAACCAGAGTGAAAAAGGCTGAACTGTATTATAAGAACAGATTTTATGTTGTTACACAGAATAAATCAGACTCTAGCTGTGATACCAGTGCAAGCCAGTGTGGTTTTGCCATAACAAATGGTGGCAGATGGGAACATACATTATGTAAGATTTACAAATGAAGACTTTCTGGCTTGTCTCCATCCTCACAAGATTTTTAATGCTCTGATAAAAACACTCAGCCAACAGACACAAATTCTTCTTACCTTGTGCCTTGCCAGTGGTGAAAAACAGGACATTATCATATTCAGACTTGAAAACTTAAGTCTTGTTTCAATGCTTTTAAGGCTCTCCGTAGACTAATAGTAATCAAGCTCATCAAACTCTACACTGATGTGTTGGCTGCTCAGAAATTTCTTTTCCAAATAGCCATTTACTCCTTGCATGGAGCTGTGTAGGTTGTGTCTCTTCCAGGTTCATCAGTCTTTGAAGGAATGGGAATTACTAAAGCAGCTAAATCAATCGTTCCTGGTTGTTTGTATCATTAGAAGCTTCTGCTGTCTCATGCTGGCACAATTCCATTCTTTTCAAGGGTGATCTGCAAGCTGAAAATTGTGTCCCATGTCTGAAAAAAAGATCTAGGAATGGGACTGGAACAATCTGTCCAGTGATAAAGGCAATCTGGCTGAAATGCCCCCAATAATCGAATGTTTCTGGTTGTCTATTGTGAGCGCAAGAACAATGAAAAAGTTATTTATCTTTATCCTGTGCCAGTTCATCAATTTTTACATTTTTGAGGGAGCCATCACAAAGGTGCTGCCGGTAAATGTGGTGACAATGAAGGATCTGTCTGGGAACCCGGACAGTTAAGGTCAGAGGAATCTTCATGATGGGGCACGATTGGCAGGACAAAGAACCCTGGATGTGTGCAGAGCAAAATAACTGGGTAACAAACTGACCTTCCAGGAAGAGAGGAGTCAGCAACAACTATTCCAGGAGCTGCTGTGTCTGCACAAAAGTATGAGAGTAACTCACTAAGTAACCCACAGTCTCCTCAAAATGAGCTTTGTTGATTGTACCACGTGAATAGCCACTTTGCTCTTGCAATACGCATGTATTTGGTTTCCTGGTGGTAATTTTGTGGTGACCAGCAGTGTGTGTTCATGTGTGTACACACGTTTTTGCTTTTACTAGCAGTAATTTTGCAGTAAGTTGTAGTAAAGAAATTCTCAAAACTCCAGACCTCAATGTCCTCCTGCACTGCAGGATCCTGAGAGTCACAGTCATGATTGTTACACACCTCTGCTCCAAATTCTTGTTGCTTCTGTAGTGTTCCCCTGGATGTCATGCAAATCTCTCTGTCCTCTAAAACAAGGGTCATCTGTGAGGGAGGAGCCCCTCAGTCTTGCTTCCATGTGCATCAAAGCTATTGATGAAGGCAGCAGCCTGCAAAACTGAAGGATCATCAGAATTCAGAAGATCAAACAGCTGAACAGGATGTGAGGTCTGGGAGCCGTCAGCTGTCTGCAGCCAGGTGGGTTTTTCAGTTATTCTCTTCCTGAGGGGGAATAGACTTAATATTCTGCCCTTTTTGAGGTCTGGTGGTGGGACTGAGATCAACAACAAAAATGCCATGTGAATAGATTTTTCTACATTTGGTTATTGCCCAGTGTAGTACAAAAATTTGAATGGTCAAGATTTTTTTTTTTGTCATTTATCTTTTCTGCTCTCTATTATAATATCCACTAACACCAAACTTTCTGTGATACCATGTCTTTGAGGTTTTGGGTGAAACAGGCTTTGGGTAAAATAAACCTTTCCAGGATCTAAATGTCACAGAAATTCCATCAAAATTAAAGTACATGCAGATTTTACACCCTTGCTTAAGAAGCATGTTATTGAACTGCAGCTACAAATATCTATTCTTATGAGTATTTAGTCTTCTAATCAGTAAGAGAAAATCAGGCTGCCCTGAGACTGTCAGAGATTCACTACTGCCCTTAAAACAAAAAATGAATTGTCTCCATAGAACACAATTTTATTTTTTTTTCTTAAACATTTTTCAATAAGGAAAACAAACCCCTCAATAATATATCTACTGCTACTGAATTGTGTAAAAACCCGATTTTTTACTGTAAATTAAAATAGAAAATTTGGAATGCAAGAACATAAAATTGACCGCTTTGGACCAGCCCGTGTTCAGCATCCCTGAGGGTGAGTGAAAATGGATGCCCAAGTGTGTAGAAGTGAATGTGATACTTCTTTCAGTTCTGCTCCATGGCTCTACTTGCAAGTCCTGGCTTCCAGAGTGAAGGCTCATTTGCATGCACTCAGTAGCCCTCCACAGTTTTCACTTTGTGTAAAATTGTCCTGTTTCCAACTGAGAGCACAGTAACTTTCAGCATCAACAAGATGCGGAGTTTTGCTGCTTGCCCATTCCTGTGCTGTTTGATGTACATGTCCCATCCTTCAACTTCGTATCTATTTGTGTAATTGCTCGTAAAAGACAAAAATAAAGGACCCATGTTTTTCTGGGGATTATAGGATCAAGAGAAGAATGAAATAAAAGCAGTAATGTTAGGGCCTGTTATGAAAAACCAAGGCAAAAACACAGAACACTTTAGGTAATACCAACTATTTGTAGTTAGGGGCATCTGTCATAATCCCATTTCTTACTCCACTCAATTAAAGTTTCCTCATCAGACTCAAGAGTGGCATTATTGACAGATTTATGAACTTACCCATAAAGAACAGGGAAAAGCTACCCAAAATCACAAGTGTACACAACTGTGATGTGGTCAGTCTTGTCAAATCCTTTGTTAAATACGTGTTTTTCAGATAAGGCCACCAGCGTGTGGGGTGCTCTGCTGCTGGCTTCGTTTGTACATAAAACTAAAGGAATGATACTGTGAAGTGTCACATCCTCTTCTCAAGCCACTGGGAAGTTTCTGTTGAAGAGACATTTGAAAGATTTTGTTTCACCTGGAAGAAATTAAAATAGATGTGCTTTGATAAACAGCTCTGTAGAACCCCTGGCTTATTGAAAATGGGGCAGATGCTTTTGTTTAGAAGTGTTTTCTCTCAACATTATCGTAAGAAATACCTCCAGGAAACTTTTTTCTGCTGACAGTGATCAGAAGGAGGGAGGTTGTGCTGAACATCACAAAGATATTTTGAAGATTTTCCTAGTTTAGGTTTGTCCTCACTTCATACAAATATTGTGATTCTGGGGTTTTGGGTGAGTTTTTAAATTATTTTGATTTTTTTTCTTTTTAGGAAGAGGAAGGATAAATAATTTATTACTCAGAAATCTGGTAACCTAGCTCAGTGAGCAAGACGGTATTTTCTTGAGGAAAAGCAAAACAAAATGTAAGGGTGAAAACTGCCCGCCCCGCCATATGCCATGTTTTAGAAAGTTGTGTACCTGTACCTCTTTAGTGAACAATTACATTGTCAAGCAAGACTTTTTGTCTTAAATCTTTATTTCCATATAGTTAAATTTTCATCTGATGTGCCTGCAAAGTAGCAAAATTATCAGTTAAATAATTATATTACAATATGTATTAGGAATATAATGATATAAATGAATATTACAGCACACAAACTGTTGGATGTACTTGGAGAGTTTTCACATTTTGTGTATGTTTTTGTTTTTTCACACCTCTAATGAGATTGTGCCTGTATCTACAGCTGTTCAAGTTTAAACCTAAAGGAATTAGATGCTGAAATTTTGTCTTTTAATTTTGTTTCATTTTTATTTAAAAGATTATTTGTTTTTTAAATTATTATTATTATTTTATTTAAAATCTTATTGCTAAACCTTTTCTTCTGCCTTTAAGAGTACAAAGGACATGCTTGCCTTTAAGATCACTAAAAATCAGTCATTTTTCCTCTAATAACTTTTTCCAACCGGACAAAATTGCTGTTCAGTACATCGGGAGAAAAGCTTGAGCAAGCTTTAGCTTTTGTGCTTGAAATGTAATTTCAGTGTGTTGTAAATACTTTAACTCCCCACCAACGCTGGAGAGCACTTGAAATGTTATGAAAACATTTTCAGTTATTTTCAATGATGAACCACCTGTGTTTACTTACAGGTTTCTTCTTCATTGTGAACAACCCCCAAACTTTTTCTAGTAGGGTAGCTAAAGTTTCAGCCTGACAGCTTGGCAGCTGAACTTTTTTTTTCTTTTCCTGGTGGTCCTCCTCTATCTTATGATATTTAGGTATTTGTAGAAGTAGATATTAATGTATTTTAGTATTTTAACCTGTATTTCCTGGTTCACAGTCCACAAATTTGCATGGCCTGAAGAAGAACCAGACTGAAAACATGGTAAAGTCTCAGTTTCAGGAATATATTTCAGATAGTTGGCCTGCCACCCTTGGCAGGGTGGTGCTTGATGCGCTGTATCAGTGATCCCTGCTTAAACTCTGCGTTTAAAAATCAAAAGGCAAGTAAGATAAATCAGTGACTTTTATATATTTTCATAAATCAGCATTCCCAGTGAGATGTCCAGTACCAATCTTTAGCTCCTCTCAGCTGAAATCCTCATGTCAGTCGTGTTGTGCGATCAGTGGCAAATGGCAACAAACAGTGCCAGGGTTTAAGGCTTGAGGTGACATTTTGCAGCCAGGCTGACATTAACCTTTTTCTACAACGTGTTTTTGGATCAGACCCTTGGCAGCTGTGGTGCTGTACTTGCACTGAACCCAGTCAGCAGAGCTAATGCCTTGGCAACTGAGAGCCCACCCAGGACTCATAAAATTCAAATACCAGGGTCTTATTTATAATGACAGGATGATACTACAGGAACCTCAGAGTGACTCTCAGGCACTCGTGTGCTGAAGTGAGAGCGGAATCATCTGTGCCACATCACAGCTGGACGGTGTCACAGAATTTGTGCATATCGAAGCCTCAGAAGAACAGCACCATCCACTTCAAGGCTGTGTGTGCTCTGTGCACTGTCACGGAAACTTCAGTAGTTTCGTTTGGTTTTGTTGTTGTTTTGTGGTTTGTGTTGGTTTGGATTTTATCGTTTTGCGTTTTGTGTTGGTTTGGGGTGTTTTCCCCTCACTCTGGTTAGTACTAAATGAGATACATCAGTGATTTTGCTGCCCCATTACTGCCCCAAGGGCTGTGAAAATTTACACACCAACTGCAGCCTTCCAAGGAATGAAAAGTACCAAAGAGCCCCTACTGAGAAGTTCAGTCCCTATTGGTACTAACACCAGCCTCCAATTAATAAGCTGACAAGAGGCATTAAATCCTCATTAAGACAATTTTCTTTTTTTTTTTCTTTTTTTTCTTTTTTTTTTTCCTTTTTTTTCCTTTTTTTTTTTATTGTCCAGGGTAAATCAGTAACTTGAAATTGTGCTTTGGCTGGCCACAGTAAGTTCATTAGACAAGGTAACATATTCTACCAGTTCAGGATGTCTCATTCTTATTATTAACTACTTGCTATCAAGATTTAAAAACTTGCTAGTTACTAGTGCTGAAGCATAATCATTTGAAGCATTTTCTTTTGGTTATAAACTTCCCTTCCCTTTTCTTTCATACTCTGGAAATCCAGGAATAAAAAGGAAAGCTAGCAATCAGCAAACTGGTACAACCAATTCTTGTAATGTTCATAATGGAGAGAGAAATGGAGTCTGCAGGTGAGAGTTCATCGAAAACTCCAACAAGGCATGTGCAGCAGATTGAATTCAGAACTTCATGAAATCCAGATCATTGCAAGGAAAGCCTGGTTGTCCGTACAATGAAGTGCAGCCGGTACCGAGTTTAGAAGAAATAAAAATGCCTCTAGGCCACTTGAAGAGTTCGGTGACCCCTGAAATAAAGCCTTTTTCTGCCTTCCAGTTTGTTTGCATTCTTCTGAAACAAAGGCAAAGTCTGCTTTGCATTGAGCATTGTATGGCTGTTACAAGTTGCCTGTTCTGAAATCCCAGAAGGCACAATGAACTTCAGTTTTTAATGGCACAAGAAAGATGGAGACATTTTGGAGTTTGTGCCCGACATTTCTGCAGGTCAGTGAGACCTTTTCATTCCTGTCTAGCAGCAGGGGTAGGCGGAGACTGTGGCTCTCATGAAAATTGTGAGAACAAGCTGCCTGAACACATCTGAAGAATTGGACTTGCTGAGAACATACACAGATTGTGACACAGATAAGGAACCAGATAACCATGTCCTGTGGGAGTCCAAAGTGCAGGGAATATTTCTCTGCCTGTTTTGAAGGGTTCTACGCCCCTGGACAACGCTGTCTTTGACCTTCGTCCATGGAGAAAATTTCCTACCCTCTGGGAAGAAGCAGAATCTGCACTGGTGTGAACTAGGTGATAGAACATTATGTAAGATTGTCACAGGGTGAAAATTTAGAGGTGTTGGGTCTGTTAATATAGTAAATAGATAAAAAGCAAAAACTTCAAAATGGAGGATTGTTGTTGATCTCCAGACCTTCTTCTTCTTCTTCCTATACTCCATGTTCTGTGGCAAAAGTGGATTGAGATGATTGGGTGAAAAATGCCGCAGTTCCTTCTACGTGACAAGGAGATCTATTGACCATTGGTAGAAAAGTAAAAATATCTCTCGTTTTGGGTTTTCATTGGGTGATTTACCTTTAAAAGGCTGTGTAATCTTGATAATTTGCCTTTTCTCTCGCATTCTCAGCTGTGGGTCATGTCAGTGGCCCGGCTTCTCTGATAAGATTTAATAAACAACTATCTGAAAGCAAGAGGCGTGGAAAAGTCCCGTTCATCTTCTGGATTTCTGGCAAGGACTCTAAAAATCTCCCCCATCCAAGGAGGCATAATTAAGGCACAGAAAAGTGTCAATATCCAAACGACCTTCATGCAACAAAAGTGTCTGTTTCTCATGTGGTTACCCCTCAAAACTTTACAGAACCTCTCCATTTTGCGTCAGTTTTCCAGACTGAGCCTGAATTCTCTTTTAGATAGGATATGCCTGCCTGAAGCTTCAGCTACTTGGGTTTAGTTGTTTCTGGTTTTGTTTTTGGTTGTTTGTTTGTGTGCTTGTCTTTCAAAGGAGCATAAGAAATAGGTTTCAAGGGTTTGTGTAGTATTGCAACACCTTGCCACTACATTGGTCTTACAACCTTCAAAAACATAATCATCAAGAAATTATTGATTTGTATAAATGCAATTGATTTTTACAAGCCATTACTGCAAATATGGAATTCTCTGCTCAAAATGAAGACAAGCCACCCTTCCCCCTTGTTTCCTTTTGAACAGGTTTATTAGAAGGTTGTCTCTTAGGACATGAACTCAAATTGAATTTTTGATCTCTGGTATAACTGACAGTGATGTTTAAAGGCTCTACAGAAAGTAACATCATCTATTTTCTCCATTTAAAAGCTGGCAACAACAGCTAATTCCTCAGCAGGAGCTAATGAACGACGTATACAGCAACACCCTGTTTTACAAATTAGAAATGTGTACTTAAAAACAAGGGTGGGAAACTGAGGATTTGTTAAGTTCTGGCATCCTTTTCCTCGCACACACACCCACCAGGGTGGTGTGAGTTATATTCCCAGTGATCCAAAGGCTGTTGAGGCAAACCCAGTAACCTGACTGGGTTTCCCCTATGGGGTTGATATGCGGGTTACCAAATACAGCCTGTCCCGTAATGATTTACCTCAATGAGCCCTTAAAAACTCCATCTGGGTGAAAAAAGGATGTTCTCACTCCATCCAGCAGCCGGCCTGTGCAATGCTGTGAGCTGGGGGAGCGCTCGCCTGCAGGGCAGTCGCCCAGCAGCAGTCACACGCCGGCAGCTATTGCTAATTATCAGCCTGTTTGGAGCTTTTGTAAAGCTGTTCTCCTGTGGATCGAGGGCCAGCAGCTGAACTGCAGCCTGGACACGCAGCCAGCCGCTCTGCCTCTGCACATCAACAGCATTATCTACAATATTTTGGGAGATACCTGGCTCATTTCTTAGGTGTCCCTGCTAATAAAGGCATTTATTAGTCTGCAAGGCATCACTGTCTTTTTATTGATTGAGAGCCTTTTTGGGGCCCCCCAAAACAAGGACATTGAGGGGCTGGAGAGTGTCCAGAGAAGGGAACAGAGCTGGGGAAGGGTCTGGAGCACCAGGGGGGGCTGAGGGAGCTCGGGGGCTCAGCCTGGAGAAAAGGAGGCTCAGGGGGGACCTTCTCACTGTCCACAACTCCCTGACAGGTCTGACTCTGTGTGTCAGTTTCTTCTCCCACGTAAATAGCAGTAGGCCAAGAGGAAATGGCCTCAAGCTGCCCAAGGAGGTTTAGACTGAGTATTAGGGAAAATTTTCTCTTGAAAATACTTGTCAGACATCGGAGCAGGCTGCCCAGGGCAGTGGATTTCTATGAGTTTAATATGGACATATATATTATATAGATAACAGGTAGACATGAGTGTATACATATACACGCTTTTATTCTTTATTTAGGTCAAACCCATACAAATATATGAATGAAAATGCCCAGAGAAATTGTGGTTGCCCCATACCTGGAAGTGTCCAAGGCCAGGTTGGATGGTGCTTGGAGCAACCTGGACTAGTGGAAGGTGTCCCTGCCCATGGCACAGGATGGAACTGGATGATCTTTAAGGTCCCTTCCAACCCAAACCATTTCATGATTTAATGATTGAACTGCAGAAAGGATCAAAGCCTCTCTGCCAGAATGGGACTGTCCTCCAGAGGAGCATTGGCAGAAAAGCAGATATTTCACTTGGCAGTGTCCCATAAAGGCTCTGGAGACACAGCTTTGATGATGGACAATGAGCAGATGCTGCTGTGGCTCTGTGGCTGCTTCTCCTTTCTCCTTGCTCTTCTGTTGTGTGGTTAAATGGTGGATGACTGGGGTCAGAACTGCTCGTGAGTAGGGGTGTCCTAGAAACAGACTGAAAGGCCAGAGGCGGCTTTTTTCCCCCATTCATTTTCTTTTCAAAGGCTTCGGCAATTATACCTAGCACTTTCCTCTGATGGAATTCCCTATACAGACATGACAGCACTTTTGAAAGGATTGAGTCACTCTTCCCACTTCCCACATGTAGATTGATACACATGGCTGAGAAGTGGAAGAATGAGACATGATTCACAGCAAGGGCTGTGACAGTGGCTGTGAGGAATGTTTACCCCAGGTAAACAGCTGCTTATTTCTCACTGCCCATCCCTGGGTCTGGCTTGCAACACGTGAATCCACGGTCAACAAAATTGTCTTCAAGCTGAACGGGTTAAATCTGGTGTTTGAAAGATGGTGGCATAGTTTTTTATCATGACCTGCAGCTGGAATAGGTATTTTATTTCAAAATCTGTGGCTGCATTGAAACAGATTCATCTCCAGGTGCTTGACAAAAAACTGTGTTCTGTTGTGACCTCTTTCCCAGTGTCACTGGTGTTGGTCTGACAGACTTCAAGGAGGATTTCAGGGCTTTCCCTTACCACACCAAGCTCCCTTTTTGCCACAAGCAAGCTGCCTTTAGCAGTGCCACTGGGGACTTGGATGTTCTCTCCAGTGTGTAGAAGCAGACAGCACGCACAGACCCTGCCAGGAGAGATCAGACCTGACAGCCGTGACAAATCTGTCACTCCAGCTGCTAAAGTTTCACTAGAGTGGTGCTGATACACACATTTTTCCTGAATTTGTAGAGCCATGTGAGTGACTCTGCAATTAAGCCACAGCTAATTCTTGGACATGTCTTTGGCCGTGAGGGGAACACTTCGGGGAAGACGGGTGACACAGTGAATCAGCTACAAGGACACCCAGGGGGCTGCGTGAAGGGCGTGATTGCGGTTTCATTCTGGAAGCCCTTTTTTTATTTCCCAGACTTGAAAGAAAGGCAAGAAACAATAATTCTCTCCTGGACTTCAGCATTTCAGGGAACATCCTGTCACCCTGAGAAGCTGCACCTACTTCAGACCTCATGTTTGGGCAAAAAGCATCAATCTTCTGTGCCACAGATGACACACCTAAAAGAGTGGCTACATCTTAAGTGAGTACATCTTGAAAAAATAACCAAAGAAATATTGTCTTGCTGCTAGAAACTCTTCTTTCATGGCAGAGGTGTACTCCCACCAAACTAAGGAGGGAGAGGAGGACAATCCCATGGCATTGAGACAATGCACAGATGATAACAAAGGCACAGATCTCCTTAGACCTTAAGCTGCAGACAACAGCCCTTATGGCCTGAAACAGTAACTGAGGCATTCAACACAAGGCTTCTTTTGCTTTAGGGTTGTTAATTTCCTTTTGCTTGCTAGAACAATACAAAGATAAGTATGAATGTGTCAAAGTGAATGTGTTTGACTTCCTGATTGTTTGAATCCACTGGTGGCTGTCCTAAAAAGGCTGGATTCAAATTCTTATGAAGCAGTGGAGTTATCATTGGTACCTGACTGCTGCTGTGTGCTGTCACCATCAGCCTGTGCTGACAAAGAGGTCGCCTGTCATTGCCAGTGTCCTTTGAGGTGCACAGGAAGCCTGTGGCAGCCTTCCAGAGAGGGTGAACCAGCTCATCCTGGAGTTGTTTTGTCTACTTCTTTTACAGATGTGAGAGGACATGCTGTTTCTGGATCAGAATCATTAATTTGCTTCAAAAATACTGCTGGATCAAGGCCTCTGCTTCATCCTCTGCTGACACTTCCACTGCAGCTGCAGGGCTGAGCAGGAACAAGCACACAGGAGAGAGATCACGCCAGTCACAGACCAGCAAACTCAGAGGGACCAGTTAGGTCCTGAGAACTGTGTGGTGTTTTTGGGCCTCTTCTCCAAACACTGTGAGTCAAAACACTTGTAGATTTTAACAGCTGTGATGCAGAAGCCAAACAAGCAGCTCAGAGAAGCCTGTAATGGTGAGGGCTGACGGGCTGAGGGAAAAAAAGAGGGGTCAAGCCTGAAAGAACCTGCTGGTGAATTTGAAGACACTGTGAAAGCACTTGAGTTGGTATAATCCCGTGTAGGCCAGCACAGGGCCAACAAGAAGAGAAACCACAAAGGCAGAGAGTTGAAATGTGAGCTCCTGAGAGGCTTTGCAATGGCAAAAGTTCATCAAGTTCTTTTCATGGCTGTGATCCACAGGACCACTTGCAAATCCTGCTGAGGCTGAGCGCAGAAAGGTCACAGAAGCCACCAACTGCTTGGAAACCGCTCAGTGGCTCCTATTCAGGGAGGCAAACTCCAGGCATCTCTTCTTTCCAAGGTGAAGCCTGTATCTACAGAAAATAATGTGTGGATTAGGATGTTTTTCCAAATTGGCACCTCGTTCAAACAGCTGATATTGATTTATCAAGATATTACACGTCACATAGTGTTTTTCAGGCTCCATAGCAACCCATTCCTCCCTTCTGATTTTAGCTCCATACCATAGCAAGCCTTCCATGGTAAGGCTGAGGCAACAAGTGGGGAACTGAAATACAGAAGCATAGATGTGATAAACAAAAAGGATTTTTTGATTTATTTTTTTATATATATAGAACTTCACAGCTTTCCTCCATTTCTTCCTCTTTTTTTTTTTTTTTTTTAATTTAAACTACTTAATTCTTAGCTTTTCACAAAAAAATCTCCCTACAGTGGCTTTCCACTCTTCACAGGAACTAAACTGTGTGTGGCCCAGTAACACTGGGCTGATTCTGGTGCACCAGAACTTGTCATGATGGAGAATGAGGTAGAGATGTTGAAAATAGGCTTTGGCAAAATTGGAAATTAACAAATGGAAACTCCTTTATCTCAATAATGCAATGCTGCCAGAACCTCACTTACTAAACTGGCCTATGCTTGGTTGGTTTTCTCAGGTGCAGTTAACAGCATGAACAAAACTGTGTTATTTGTAATGACGTCTCATAATGTGAATTACTACATTTGGATCACGTCATCACAGTCCTGGTCTTCTGAATGATACTTGCAAGTTTTTGGATGAGGTTTTGCGGTGTCTGAATTCCTGCTTTTCCTTTGATTTTTAAATAAATTAACACAAAGAAACAAACAAACAAAACTGCATAGTCTCAACAAATTATTCATTTGTTTAAATACACCTATCAAGGAGAATTTGTTGTATGTTAACCTGGAGAAGACTGGTGAGATTAGTCTGGCTGTAATGATTAGGGGATTCAGTGGCAAAAAGAATGGCAAGGAAACTCTGTTAGAACTGTAACTTCACTATTCCGTGTGTGTATGATTTATAGTGATACGAGACAAAAAAAACTAAAACCAAAAAAAACCCCAAACCATAAAGAAACAGAAACTTTTGAAAAACTTTAAGAGTGTCTACATGTGCTTTTCGAAACTAGTTACACTTCTGAACATGTATGCACGTGGTGGCCCTGTACAGTGAATTTTAGCATGTGTATAAATGTTGACATCTCTGTCTGGGAAATATTGTGCCCTCACTTTCATAATTACCCTTTTAGAATACCAAGGCTCTGTGAGATCTTTGAAATGTTCGGTCTTGCTCAAGAAACAGGGAGCAGCTTTGGGGTGTTTGTGTGCAAATCCAGGGTTCCTTGGAAACACAGGAATAATTGCATTTACCTGTGAACTCTCCCAGGAGACACTTCTGATTTTCCATCCCCTTCAGCCTCATCACAGGTGAGGGATCACTTCATGCTGGCTCCTCTGCAGAGTCCAGAGGCAAACCCAGGGGAGTGTGGGGAATGTAGGAAGCAGCACTTGCTGTGCTTCAGAAGAAAATGGTCCTAGAAAAGGTGCACAGCCTCAGAGAGGGGGCTGTGAGCAGCCACGTGGAGAAAATGGAGCGATTATACAGCTAACAATGGCAAACCCACTTAGTCATGAATTCCTCGTCACTCTCGCCTTACTCTCTCAGGAGGTGATTAATACCTTTTTGATCAAAGAACACAGCAGTAAAGAGGCCCATGAGTGAACGTGCAGAGCAGTACTAGTTCCAGAAGCCGACAGCTGCAGACGATTTCGTGGGCACAGTGTGAACGACTGCAGTGCACAAGCTCTGGCTGCATCCAACAGATTGGGCGGCCAAGCCAAGCCACACGGGCCAGAGGAGTCTTCAGAGGACGTGTGGCATTCAGGTGTGTCTCTGCAAGAACCACTTCAAGGTATCTGTATCCTGCCTGGAAGCAACAGGAGGGGGCATTTATAGACACTTCCTCCTCTGGCTTTGCAGAGAATACGATTTCATGGTGTGGAAGGCCAGGGGCCTAATGTGAAGTCTCAAGCACAGATAGCCATGGAGCCAGCCAAGGATTGCTGGTAATTACACATTGTGAGGGAAGAACAGGATTTGGGGGTAAGGCAGCACTTTTCTGAGACAAACGTCGTTGTTGTGGCTCCTGAAAATAAACACAAGGCAAGCGCAGGAATGAGGCGGAGGTCATGGAGTGTAGGGGGGAGTCAAGAAGACCAAAGGCCCCCAAAGCCCTCTGAACCATTTCCAGAAAGAAAAGCAGACTGCGCATGGTAACTAATTTACATAGAAAATGAGAAACTTAACTCCAGGGTGGGGAAAATTAATTTGTGTAAAGGTACTCACACAAAGCCTGGGACACAGGGCCCTGGACACCCCATCAGCTGGATCAATGCTGGAGCCAGAACTGCTGATCTCTTTCTCTGCCTTGCCTTGCCTTCCCTTGCCTTTCTTTTATTTTCCTTTCTTTTCTGTCTTGTCTTGTCTTTTCCTCCTTCCCTCCTTACCCCCTTGCCTCCTTCCCCCCTCTGTCCCCTCCTTCAATCCCTCCCACTGTCTCTTCCCTCCTAGGAGCCTGCTCCATGTGCACACATTCACAGCTACCCTGCGTCCCACTCTGAATTCAGGTGTTCACTCACACTGCAATGTAAGCAGTGTAAGTGTCACTATGGTACCAATGAACAATGTGTGCAGAAGTGTTGAGGTTTCCCAAAAGAAATTGGTGAAAGGATTTGGAATGCGATGTAATTTCTTCTCTCGAATGGCAGCAATGTTTGCTAAGGCCACTGAGGTCAGGTCTTTACTTCTGCACTAACCATGCCTGGGAATTTCCTGCCCACGGAGTCTACCTGGCATTGAACAGTGTGTGTCTACCCTGGTAAACATTTTTAACCTCCAAAAGAGGGTATCCTGGTACAAACTACTTTTGTGAGTGGTCTCTTGAGAGAATTTGTGTCTGAGCCCTTCCTAGCAATTATTTTAAGGACTGTTAGTTGGCAGGAGACAAAATGATCCAGAGAAGACTTCGTGAATCTACTGAGAGGTGTTTCAGCACCTTGGAAGTTTCTCTGGGTTACTCCTGTAGCCTAGAGGTAACATTATCACGTTTTAGTACTGCTGCCTGTGATAGCTTAGGGTGGAATAAATGAGGAGAGGCTGGGGGACAGAAAAGAAGAATAGAAGGAAGGCCGAAGAACACAATCAAATTATGGAATCGGTGTCATGTATTTTTTAAGCAGGGGGTTGTTTTTCCTTTCTCCTGATTTGAGTTCTACTACCCAGGGGAAGAATCTGAGACGTGTGTAAACATTTCAGGTCCAGGTATCTAAAGACTCATGCAGTAATAGCAGGCTTCCAGAGTTACAGAATTGCTGGTTATCAGATTCTGGGAGCTCAGATTTAAATAATGGATTGCATCCAATTGTGTGCCCTGAGTACCTATTGACAATCCCCTTCAAAATCTTAGAAATTGCCAGGAGTTACTCTTCAGATTATTGATTATTTTGTCTCTTATATGTGTAGAATAAATAGAATATAAAGCTTTAAGTCTAGCCCTAAATATTAGCACAACTATAAGCATCACTTTGTCCCTAATTCTAGCCCTAAATGAAAATTGTAACCCTAAACCAAACCCTAAAAGCTAGCCCTAAACCCAACGCAGGGCAGCCTGTGGCAGTGCTTGGTCACCTGCACTGTGAAAAAGTGTTTGCTGATGTTGGTGGAGCCTCCTGAATTTCAGTTTGTGCCAGTTCCTCCTGGAGGAGGGTCTGGTTCCATGTGCTTTGCATCCCCCCTTCAGCAGAGCGTGTTCCACGTGCTCCAGAGAACATCCATTGTTCGCTGAATTCCCATCTAGCTGAGAGAAATAATGACTTCTTGTAAAACAATTAGAGGGAATGTGGACCATCTGCCGTGATACTAAAATAGAATAGACCTCAAATTGCCCTTCAAATGTTATAGTTAATTGACAAAAGTACCTGAAAACCTTGATGGATAAAACATAATTTTGACTGTTCCTGTAGACACGTAAAAGGAGAAAATCCTAACATTTGAACACTCTGTGTTTGAATAAGTAATTTCCTGAGCTGTAATGATTGTTGATGATGTTTGCCCAGCTCTTGATGGGACAAGGAGAAGGCAAGTTTGTTGGATTTTTTATTCTGTCCCTGTCTATTCTTGTGTTCCTGTGCAATGAGCATGAAATTTGTTCCACCTTTGGGTGTCTTGTTTGGAAGGAGCAAAAGCACAATAATCTGTCAATATTTGCATCTCACAATGTGTGCAGCTCCCTAGCTGTGAGCAAAATTCCTGGTGAGTTAAATTTTGAGATAGTGTAGACCAACCAATGCACAGTGAGCTATGAAATTTACTTTTATAGTCAACCACTTTCTATAATGTAAATAAAATAGTTATTCTCAGACCATAAATTATGAAAGTCACACTGGTTACCTTCCTGCTTTTTTCACACCTTGGAGATTTTTGTGGCAAGTGTTTTAGATTATCTTCTAACCCCTCCTTTTAAAAAAAAATGAAGAAATTCCCACCATGTGTTTCCATGATGGAAGTGATTTCTGCAGTTTTCTTCCTTATTTTTTCTGTAACTCTATACTATAAGTTACATTCACAACAGACTAGTTTCTGCTGTGACCTAGGATTAACAAAAACAGAGATTTTTTTACATTTAAAAAGGTGGAAAAGAAATAAAATACACAGGATAGAGGAGAACAAGTCTATTAACAGCAACTTATACTGAGAGTATTTGGAACATGAACAAAACCCAGATGAAGGAGGTGACAGTAGCGATGGAAGAGAAGCTTGGAAGGCACCTCTGGATGAAAACAAGTGGCCTGTCAGTGAGATGGAATCCAGTTCTATTTTCCAGGTGTTCCTCTCTTAGCTGGCAGTGCAGGCAGAGCCAACCCAGCACAAATTAAATGTGGATCAGGATACTTCTCAATCCTCAAAACACAAGTTGTATATAACCAAGAAAAAAGCATGCAACAAAGAGAGTGTCCTCATCACACTTTCTTTTTCCAATAGAAAAATCTGTTTTCACTGTTCACCTTTGCATTTCGGCCCTCAGTTCTTCTAGCAGCATCACAAAATTGTGCACTGAGTGCAGGATTATTGTGAGCTGTCAGTGGGGCAGATCATGTACACGGATTTAGTTTAGACTTATACGGAAAAAAAAAAAGGGACACATGGTCTCAAATGAAGGTTCTGGGAAGTAATTCTTAAGATCAGGAAGAAGTATCTCCCATCTTTAATAATACGGAGGATGCAACTGAAGAAAAACTTAAAAAGCAGATGCCGTGGGTGAAAAAAAAGTTTTATTAGTTTCTTGTTTGAGACACGAAAATAATCTGAAAGGCAAAATTGCTGGGAAGTGTGGCCACATTTAAAGACTGACAGTTCAAGAGGGAGAAATGGAAATAGAGAAATGCAATCAAGCATTATTTGTGACAATCTGCAGCATGTGAATGAACATGGTGGATATTAATTTGCTTCATATAGAGGGCCATAAAGCTCTCGGTGTTCTAGGTGTATTTTAAAATATCCTAAGCATAGATATATACCTTCCTTTTGTCTTGTATCCTTTAAATGATTTTTTTTAAGCAAAAAAAAGATGGCTTTCTGAAGAAATGTAGCATTCAGGGATGCCTGAAGAAGGATAATTAAAAATATTAAAAAATAAGTTTTCTGTTTTCTATGTCATTCTTTTTTGGGACTCTTATAGCACTGAGAATTATGTTATGAGTTTAGACATCTCTCAGTGTAAACTAACATCCCAGAGCTGCAAATTCTTCAGACATTGCTGTTTTGCTGATTCTTTCCTTGTGTTGAACAAACCACGCATCGCTAAACCACTCTTATTTGAGTCAAAATCAGGCTATATGGCCTAACACTGTATGATTAACCCACTAGCACAATAAATATGTGCAGGATTATGTGGCATTATGGTATTTGAGTACAGGGCTCTGTGTTTTGCTGAACTACTGCTCAGAGTTTCTCATCTGCTGCTGAGTGGTGCCAAGGAGCGCTCACAGGGACAGCCAGAGGCAGCGTGGCAGCACAGCCAGTTAAATGTTAATTTAAAGAGGGTAAATTCCACTTGAATTTTATCTGGAATTAGCATGTTGTCTAGAACAGCAAACAATTATTTTCAGTAGCCAATCTTTGCATACTTTTTCAGTTCTTCCAGCTCTTTTTCCAGCCCTGGTGAAGAATGACATCTACGAAGTGCTTAGAAGTTTGTCAGGTCTCTGTCAATGCTGAGATAACGTTAGTTCTGGACACGATTACAGTTCCTATTAAGTTCCCTCCCCTCACTCCAGATCTTCCTCCCTCCAAGCAGTTTGCTGCATGTCCAGGAGAATTTTGTACTGCAAGGTTTTGAGGTAGTGACAGTCTGCCATAACTTTGAATCTGTGTTTTATATCCTTATAGCTCTGGCAAAATAAGAGAAAATCTTTGCTTTGACATACTGGTTGGCTTTAATGGACCCAGTACCTGTCAAAAGAGCAAAATAACAACAAAAATACCATCTTCATCTGTAGAAGTCCATCCTTCTCCCTTTGGATTCTCAATATTTTCTTTCCTACTCCTTCCTAGCCTCACCTGTATTAACCTCATACACAGACTCTTAGTTTGAGGGAAGTGTAAAATTTTATGACATAATTAGGGGAGATAGGCTGCTTTTGTCAAATCATGTAACAATTTAATTGGAGAACTCACTCAGAGCAGAAGTATAAGAGGAGTTCAAGTAAAATCTACTTTACATCATCAGTTTATCCACCAGTGTTGCTGCAATTCACTGGTTTGTTGGTAGCTTTAAACAGAGTTGCACCTGTAATATGTGAGTGTGATAGATCAAATCAGGGCAGACCAAACCAATAAATCTCATTTCCCACAAGTTTCACAGGGCTAGGGCTGGCCAGCTTGAGCAGAATTAGACCTTCAGAAGCCCACTGTCCTCCCTGTTACTGACTTTAGTATTCATCCTTAACAGGGAGCAGAGCTATGTCTTGTTCAGGCTGTTCTGCAGCCCAAAGATAAAAAAAAAATCAACATATTTCTCCCCAAGTGTTTGTGCTTAGAAATAACGAGAAGCAGAAAGGCTTCATGGTCATCAGTGACAACATGAGCTGATCTACACAGACTGTTCAGCTGCACCTGGCATGGCTGTGCCATGTAAAACCTCCCAGGCTTTTGCTGACACTGTGAAGAAAATAAAAAGATAAGACAAAACCAGAATTGTTGCAAGAAAAGGAATAAAATATTGAAGATCAGGGATTAATCCTTATGATCTGGGGTTTGTTTCCTCTGCTGCCAGTAAAGAGACTGTTTAAAGTCTGGTTTTGTGTTTCTTGAGATGGTGATATTTATAGAGTTGTTCATGGGAGAGATTTAGCAAAAGAAATTGCTGTGCAAGAGTAATAATTTATCTGTGGATTGAAGTGCTTTCACACAGTGATTTATTGGTCTTATTTTAACACCAGGGGGTGATAAATTGCCTTGAAGTGATGTCACATATGATCAGGTGTCTCTACAAAGGCAGATTCCCTGTTTTTTCCTGGGAGACTTTCTATGCTTCACGTTTAGGGATTTTTTTGGCAAATATTTCACAAAGCTTTTGCTCAAAATCGACAAAAAGGTATGCTATGAACCTACAGGTGCATAATAAGGTACACTAAGGTACGCAGGGGATGGAGAAGCAAAAGTTTCCACCTCTTAGGACAAGCCTTGGCAAATGCCACAGATGCAAAATGGGGACAGCAGGTGGCAAATTGCTGCAGCATCAACACACCAGGGTGGAGATGAATGGAGCCCTCTGTGCTTTTCCAGGAGCCCGCAGTTATGGGTTCACCCAAGTTCGACGTTTGTATTAGAAATCGAAGCTGCTGAAAATGTCTTTAAAACTCTTTCTGTGAGTTGCCCGACAGCTAACAGTAGCCCTTCTAACACTTCTGTGCAGACACAACACACAGCTGTGCATGCAGAAAGACATCTTCACTCTGGACTGGAGATGCTGCCTCTGCTGCTGCTGAGCCCATTAGAAACCCACCCTTATGGATTCTTCCCCAGAGGGCAGAAAGGCCCCTTCTGGCCTCCTCAAACTGCCTTTCAGACTTACAGGAGTTGGAGGGTTTTATGAAGTAGTTCCTGTGTCCTCTGTTCCTCTTTTCTAATATAGGATTAGGCTGCAAAGCCCAGAGAGTCAGTTTTGGTTTAATTCAGAAATAATATTCAGCTCTGTGGCTGAATATTCAGGACCCACCTGAATCAGTGGTACAGTAGTGCCAAGATATCTTTAATATTAACATTACACCCTTCACATTTATTGCAAGGATGTCAAGCCTGCTTCCAGCTCTCTGTGTTACGGAGAGGTTGAAGCCTCCTCTAATAACTTTTTGGTCCTTATTTGCTTGTGGCTTCCGATCAGCACCTCAAGTGTTACACTTCTTCTTCTTCTTCTTCTTCTTCTTCTTCTTCTTCTTCTTCTTCTTCTTCTTCTTCTTCTTCTTCTTCTTCATAATAATAATAATAATCATCTTGCAGACTTTTTCTAACCTTTCAGCTTCTCTTGTAGCTCTTAACTACTCATGCTTTTCAGCCATCTCTTCTTTCTCTTTTCAGCCTCAGAATAGACACTTTATGGGAATGGCCACAGGAGCATCCAGGATATACAGAATTGTTTAGCTATTCCTACTCATAACTTTTTGTGCTTGTGCTGCATGTTTTCCTTCTCACCACAAAGTCATCTTGGTACATTATGCCCAAACTCCTTGAGCACCAGGGAATCCCAGAGACAAAGTGTGGAAGGGGCACTAAGTCAACGTGCCAACCTCGGCAGAACTGTCAGAAGGGTTTTTGAAACTACAAGGTCAAAACCATAGCATTCGTTTCTATTTTCAAGCACTGAGTAAATGTGCTCGTAATATTTTATAATCTTTCCTAAATTTAAAATTATAATTTTTTTTATCGTTATGTGAAGTTTGTTTTTTTAATTGCTATTTCTGCATGACAAAAGAATGGAGAGAGAAAAAAAACCTTTTCAAAAAGGAGGGAGCCAAAATCCAATTGTTTTTCAATAAATGTAGCAAACTAAAACACATATGTCAGCTCAGGAGATCCCTAACCAAAATTTGTCTTCTCTGTAGTCGATCCTAGTCACACAGAGCCAAAACTTGGGTGACTCACTCACCTGCAGATCTCCAGAGGGTTGCTGCCTTGCCTTTGTGAGACAAGAACAGTTTCCACAATGAGAAATGTTTTGGAGGTTTTAGTAGATCATGAGGACGGTGATGATGATGAAAACAAAGAGGATTATTTTTCTATAATCCAAAATCCACTTGTCCAACCTCCCTCGGAAAGGTCTGAGCTGGAAAGGGACATTCCTTTCTGTGCCCCTCACGGGCCCTGCTGTGTGTTATCCACCAAGGCAAGGCAAGCAGAGCAAGGAGTCACAGGGAGGGTGACAGCAGCCACAGTGACAGTGGCACAGCCACAACCCAGCCCTGGGGACGGGGGCCCCTCTGCCCGAGCCGGAGCACCCAGACCTCAGTTGTGCTGCTGGAGCAGCAGGCACGGCCGGCACTCTGAGTGTGAGAGAAAAGGGAAGGAGAAGCTCTGTGTTCCTTTGGGATTGCTCAGTCAGACCT
The DNA here is from genome assembly GCA_014706295.1 of Lycocorax pyrrhopterus obiensis. Lineage (NCBI taxonomy): Eukaryota > Metazoa > Chordata > Aves > Passeriformes > Paradisaeidae > Lycocorax > Lycocorax pyrrhopterus. The sequence continues at coordinate 68,303,485 of JACSVZ010000014.1, forward strand.
GAGAAACTCCAGTGATCCAGCCCCCCCCACAGCTGAGAGCCGCAGCATGTTTTGGGAAGATAATCCCTTGTGACAGTGCTAGTCACAGCCAGAGACATCAGCTTCTTTTATATCTACCTGAACACACTGAGTGCAGTTCACAGATAAGGCCTGGCTGTGCTGGTGATGCTGCACTCAAAGACTCTCCTCCTTACCTATTTTAAAAGACTTTACCTTACAGATATCTCTCATAAACTTTTTCTTTTTTTTTTTTCCCCCATTTTTTTCCTCTTAGAAAACTAAATTCATGCTGCAGGCTGTCATCCTGTCTGGAAGGCCTTAACCATCATGAGAATAAAATCTCTGTCACCTGAGCTCAAGGGCAAAGCTCTTTTACATGGCAGTAGCATTAACCTCAGACCTTAAAATGGAGTGCAGCCTGCACACTGCAGATCTGTTCCACTTATTGCTAATTAAATCCTGTTTATATGAGTCTGTCAAGAGCAAAATTTCATTTGCAAACACAAGCAACATCTTTGTCAGCCAAATCTTCTCCTGTGAACCAGAGGTTAGGAGTGAACCTTTCAATGAAAACCCAGTAACTTTTTGCCTGAGAAACATTAAAATAATTGAGCACTTCTGCTTTCCATGAGAAAGAAGAAATTTTTCCATTAGCTGTCATCAGCAGGAAAAATGAAGAGGTTGTGTTCTTTCATCTTTTAAGCTGGCGGTAGGCAAATTGACCTCTGTGACACTGCACTCAGTGAAGAAGCAGGATGCATTTTTCAAGCTGATTTTACCTCAGATTAGGGCAATGCTTCAGGAACCCACCTGCAGTTCCCACTAATGTCCCTGTCCTATCTCTAAGCTGATTAGTAATTCACCTCTATAATTTGCATGCACTTTGAGACAAAAACCCGAAGCGTTTGCTTAATGATGTATCCAAGCACACACATGAAAGAATAGCTGAAAAATAAATGATCTGAGCAAGACTTAAAGCTTTGGAAAGAGTCATAACGTGATGAGTATTGGAGGCTACAACTGTGATCCCAGCAGGGAGCCCAGGGCGTGCAGGGAACAGGGAGCACACACGATGCATCATTAGCAGAATGAGTCGGTGCATGCAGGGCAGATTTCCCACTGGCACTGCACCTAACACAGCTGGAGGAGCTGATTAAATTGCACCCACGGAGCTCATTAGGGCTTTGTTTTTATTTATGTTTGTTTTATGTCAGCGAGCTCAGTGTTGCTGTGGGGAAGTTTTCGGCGGAGTTGTGACCACCACAGCGCCGCACTCAACTCTGCCAGGCTGTGTCTGTCAGCTGTGTGCTGTGCTGCAAGGTGTTTAATTTATCCTCCCTCCTCGTCACACTGAATCTTGACAGTGCTTAAGCTAAGGAGATGGAGAAACAGCTGGCTGATGGTCAGTGTTAGTACTTCTTCCTGCTTGGTCTCATGATGAAATATCAAGTTCTTGCAGCTGATCCCAGTTGTCTGAGTAATTAACCAAGGAAAAAAAGGTCATGCCCTGGTGGCACTGCAGCTTTGGGAGTTGGTGATTTTAGGAGTTGGGTCCTCCAGGAGGAGGGCTGGGAAATCCCTACACAAAGCTGAACATGGACTAGTTTTTCCAACTACTGTTGCTACAGATCTTGCAAATTTGGATGTATCTCTTTTAGCATTACTGTTAATTAAAAGCCTAATAGAAAAATCAGAAGGTCTGTCTTGTCTCCTTTTAGGTGACTTAAGAGAAATTAATTTATCCCATTTTCCTCTTCTGGCTGGACCACTCATTTTAGGTATCATAACAAGCACCACAGAAAGTAACTCGAGTTGTTTTAATGGCAGAAATGTATTTAATTATATCTATAACTCTAACTATTCACAGATTATGTCCTGCTATCCATTCCAATTAATGTATGATTCTATATTAAGCTCTTATTTTCCTCTACCCTTGTTATATCACATTTTTATAACTTGGTTAAGACTTTGTATATTAGCATGGCTAGCTGCTCCAGAAGTAAAATAAAATGTACAGCATCTTTCCATTTTATATTTGCCCAAGCTGTTTCTTAGCTTGTGTTTGAAACCCCAGCATGCACCAAAGCAGCCATGGGCGTCACAGAGCACTGTTTAGAGGGGTGTGAGATTTCTGGAACACTGTGAAATATGAGTATTTAATCACTGTCATACCAACCATATCCCAATGCTCTTGTGGTGCATTCTGAATATACCTACATACCATATTTATGGTCTCTGATAAAGCTGCTAGTTATTTATTGTCTTTTGATGCTGAAGGTCTAGGTGAAAGAAAACCTGTGGAGAAGTAGAACTCTAGCTTTAATCTCATATAATCCTTTTCTCCTCACTTCTGGCTTGTAAAAGGTCATAGAGTAGTAAAATCCTGGAATAGTTTGGGTTAGAAGGGGCCTAAACACCATTTCATTTCAACCCCCCCTGCCATGGGCAGGGACACCTTCCACTATCCCAGGTTGCTCCAAGCCCCGTCCAACCTGGCCTTGGACACTTCCAGAGATGGGGCAGCCACAGCTGCTCTGGGCAACCTGTGCCAGGGCCTCACCACCCTCTCAGGGAAGGATTCCTTACTAATATCTAAGGAATAAACCATCAGAACCATCCGGCTTTGTCTTTCAAAAACATTTCTTAGATCACTATTTTTTTTCCTTGATATGTATCAAATTTTGTCCTAGTTCTCTGGGGTGTTGAGAAGCTTCAATAATATTTGTGCCAGGTTTCTAACAAGTGCTGGAGTCCGGGTGGAATTGATCAAGGGGAACTTCAAACACACAGTGTGGGGCAGTGGGGAATACAGGCAGGTGTCATATTAATCAAGCACATCAAGATGAACATTTATTGTCCTGGCCAATTCCAGTCAAAAGTGTGGTCCAGGTGTGTGAAACTCCTCCCATTTCTGTGACAGTGTTGTGACCAGCACATTTTGGGAGCCACAGCCAACCTGTCCTGCAAATATTGGTGCTGTGGGTCCCCCCCACTGCTTTAGAGAGCAGAGCGCATCTCACTCGCTCTTTTGGAGGTTCCTCCCTCCATCTGCGTCAGTGGCTGGTCTACATATTCTGTTCCTAAAAGCCCTCCTTTGCACTGGCACAAACCATCCTTGGATTCTTTTTCCAGATGGGTTGTACCTGTGGGAAAAGTTTTAAGTACCTGCATGGACAACATCAAGGTTTGACTCCTCCTTACCTGGGTGTTCTAATCCACTCACAAGAGGAAAAATATCTGTTTATGGCCTGTTTGGCTTCACCTGACTATTTTGAAGTTAACATTCAGTAAATATTCAGTGTAGAGTTAACAACAAGTGGGGCTGTGCTGGCTCTCAGGGAAAGAAATTCACCATTTGTACAGGTGTGAGCCACAGGACAAGGGATAATTGGAATTGTCAACATGTTGTGATTTACAGCTCCATGGCCTTCCATGACTCAGTCATCTGAATGTGGCGAGAAAAACACAGGAGAACAGCCAACATAAAATAAAAGAGTATGAAGTATTGTAGACTACATCCAGTACATTTTAAGAAAAGGTTCCATCAAAATTCAGTGATTATGTGGCATTAAATGGAACTTGCATTTTTAGAAAGGCTGTATTTTTGGAAATTGGCCTCAAATTGATGTCCGGACAGCCTCTACTTAGTGAGCTGAATATACTGTGCTGCCAGTGGCACGGAAAGAGGTCAGGTGCCTGGGGCTTCTGAAGCATTTTTACCATCCAAAAGGTATTTTCACCTTATACCTGAGCTGTTTTCTTTGTGCTGAGCTCTTTTACATTATGATTAATTTTTTATTGTTCTTTACGTGTGACACTCTGAATTGACTGATCTTTTATGCATGCAGAAGAGTAGTTAGAAGCTGTAGAGAGCAGGTCTTTTTAAAGAAAAATACAAGAGAGTTCTACTCTGTGTGTTTATTCATTGTTAATATTCATTAGTAATTCACCTCTTTATAGCAGGAGTGCCTTTTTATTTCTATTTGCATCTTGTTTTTTCTACTCAGAGCAGTTTAAGATTTTTCTGAGCTTGCTTGAAGGACAAAAGCTCATGACCTACTCTTTATAATACTCAGATAAGGTTCTCATCAGTCTCCCTCTTTAGTTAAATCATATTTTTTCTGTCATTCACTGGCAAATTACCAATCTGAAAGTTGTATCCTTGCCATAAAGTGACAGTAAGGTTGAGGTAATTGTCATCTGTCTCTAGACAGCTTGGTTGCTTAGAAATCCAAACTGTAGGCTCCCTGGTTTGACAGAAAAAACAACTTAATGAAGCACGTGTAGTGCTAGGAACACTATATAGAGCACAAGTATCAGATAAATTGTAAGGTCAAAGTCTTCTTGGAAACCAGAGTGCTCAATAGTTCTGAAAATGAACCAAAAAGAATCAAAAGACTTTTCTACCTGGGAAAAATATATAGTTAAATACTTGCACAAAACTTGCTACATCGGTGAGTGACCTCTTACATTCTGGTCTTGGCACATGCCACACTGGAGGTCAAAACTCAGAAAACAATGATATTTCTTGTTTATTTTGGGATGTGCAGGTAGTTTTTGATTGTTCATTCTTGGTTTGTTGCTTTTTTTTTTCTCAATCATTAAAATGACAGCATTTTTAACTAGAGAATTGGTGTCATTAATTTAAAAAGACCTGAAATAAATAACCAGAGATTGAGGGATTTCTTGTGATGCTGAGCAAAAAGAAACTGATCTTAAAAACATCTTTTAAAAAACACCATTTCTTGATGAAAACCTCTTCATCTGGGTAATTGCCACTTTTGTGTGTTCATTCTCTGATATTCATCTTCATTAAAGTGCAAGAGTGTGCTTTAACGAGGTTTAGCAGCCCATAAACACTGAACTTTTCCTTGCACTAATGGAGGTAAATTTTAAAAAGCAAGACACTGCAATCCAACTGATTTGATGAGGGCTGGATGATTATATGCACTTCAGGGGACTGTCTGAACAAGATCTGTGGACACAGGAGATGCACAGGCAGCCCACCCTGGTGCGCAGGTCACAGCACACGGCTTCCTTCTCGCTTCTGCCAGTGATTTTCCCTGATTCTTGGGGGCAGAATTGTGCAGAAATGCTGCAGTGAATGAAAATCACAGCAGTTTTCTCCCATTTATGACCATGGGGGGTGCTTTTTGAAAAAAAAAATTGCAAAAATGTTTCTTTTCACAGCTGACAGCACTGATTTTCTGACTGGGTTCTGTTTCTAGATCACATCAGCCGGTGTGTGTAGCAGGCCAGATGAAGGTGGCACCTGGCTGACTTGCTGAAGTTGTCACCCCAGTGCACACATCCTCTCAATCTGCCTCCCCGAGGCTGCCAGAAATGCTGCTTCCTCAACCTGATGCTTGAAAGGGAGAAAAAAAAAAAGTAACAACAAAGCTTACCTTGAAGCTTCCCTTGTTAGGTTTTCTGGTGGCCACTCACTGCAAGGCTGTAGCCACGCAGCAGCAGGGAGTACAACAGAAATGCTGGCATTCCTTTAAAGCAGGAGGTGTATCCTCTCCAGTGCGCAGGCAAAGTGTTCAAAACACATCCAGCGTGCTTCTGACAGAGACCAGACAACATCAGAGCTGCAGCCCTGGGGCCCTGTGGCCAGCAGGAAATGTGGATGCAAAATCTCTGCCCTGCATGGACAAATATCTTCTTTTGGCAGCGTCTGTTCTCTTGATTTACTCAGCCAGAACTGGCACACCACAGCAGGAGGGGAAGCACTTTCTGCTTTTTCTTTGTCACTTAACACTATTTGTTCATCTCACTAACTTCACACTGTGGTGGGTCCAGCCTAAGCAGCCTGTGTGCAGGAACTGTGAATACTCTCATTTTTAATCAAACTTGAATGGAAAACCTCATTGTTCTTCAATGTAATTACTCCGCTTGAGGCTATTCCAGGGAAATTGTCACACGTAAAGGTAAACCAGGTGGGGAAAAAGGGAATAAACAGCTTCCAAAGGTGGTGTCTACAAAGAGTGCTGCTGGAAAAAGGTGGATGGTTTTGAATGCATTCTCAGTGCCATTACCTAAACCCCATGGTTATTTATAAGACTTGAGGTGGTCACTGGAGGGGGGATCTGACTTTGCTCTGAGCACAGGCAGCTGCTGTGAATGACAGCAGCAGCACCAAGCTGTGACAGACCCCCTCAGGGGCCAGCTGGGCCTATGCCAAGGTAAAAACTGGTGTCTTTCTAAGAAAAGTGCTCATCAATGAGGAGGGAAGAGTTTAGCTGTGGCTGGCTTGGCTAGGTTTTGACATATCTGGCAGTTTAGCAATAAGGTTTTGTTGAAAGGAAGTTATCAATGTATTTGCCTTAAGGGTGTGCATGTTTTTTTGTTGTCTGTGATTCTGCACCAGAAATTATTCCAACAGAGAGCTGGGCTTTGTGCACTGCATGCCTGAAAGAAAATTTCAGCTACAGTGCCCACAGCAGTCTTCCCAAAGCCAGCAAGAGAAATGGTCACAGCAGCAGAATCCCCCACAACTCTCTTCAACATGAGTTTGTCTTTGGCTTGCTTTTATCCTCCCTTTGGAAGAATGAGTCTCAGGAGGGACTGGCTGAATTCTAACTCTGTCTCAGAGCACTATGACTTAAAACAACAGCATTGACTCCAGCAGTACCCTACCTCACTGCAAGTCATGGCACAGGAAAAAGCAAGCTGTTAGAAGGGGTAGCACAGGGAAGGGAGGCTCACCCAGCCGTGCTCCAGCACACCAGGATCCATCCCTGCCCTACACAGAGGATTATCTGCACAGGAATGGACCCACTGCTTGCACTTTGCAGACCCCAGATCATCTTTCCCATTTCAGTCACAGTGCCCTGGCCATACATGCAGCCAACTTTCTTTCATTTAATTTGTTTCCCATTCCTGCTTTAGACTATTGTCACCCTTTACTTTAATTTTTCTTGGTCTTCTACATTTTGAGACGAGAGGAGCCAAAGCAGAACACAGTCTTCAAACTGCAGATACCACATGGACTACTACAATGTAAAACTTATCTTTTCCGTGCTCTATTCCTGTCCAAATAGTTCCTAATAGATAATTTATTTTTTAACTCCACAGGAGCATCGATCTGTGTTTTCCTGGGAGCGGCTGTTGCAGTGCTCATCTCCATGCCCATGGCTCTGTGTGTAAAGCTGTCTGTGACTCCTTTCCCACACACATCCCTCTTACTTTGCCTACACTGAATTTCCTTGCCTTCAATCATGACTCCTTCCACGATTACATTGCTCCTGAGCTTACTATTCTGATGGTTTTGTAACATCTGTAGACTTTTTCACCAGTTCCCAATGACTAAGAAAAGGCTGGAGGCTGTGCCCAACATGTGGATGAGCATGCCATGATTTATCTCTTTTTCCAAACAGCTTTCTGCAAATTTTGAGCAGTAGGACTGAAGCTGTGGTTCTGAGCCTACCACCTGGGCTGCCCTGCATATTCCTACCTGCATCTCTGAAAAAGAAGACTGGACCAAAGGATAAATCCATTCCACTGGCATTAGTCAGGGAAATGTTGGGTCACTACAAAACATTTAACTTCTTTATGCCAGTTTTCACAACTCCAATTGCCTGAGAACCCCGGAGAATCATGGTGAGACTACGAATTTTACGTGACACCAGTGTCCGTGTTCAGCTGGAGGATGACAAGCATGGGTTGGCTGAGCTTTCTGCTCCATTGTTCCTAAACATTTACAGCTCAGCACTTACAGTCCCTGTTCTTTCTCTGAAAACCTCCTGTTGCTGAAGCCAAAGTCAGTTTTGTATCGATGCAGAATATTCCCTACACACTATAAAATGCAAATTAATTGTGATAGTGGACATTTCTGGATATTTCCAGTCTATTATCTGTAGACATATTTTTAGGACTGAGGGACTTTAGGTTGAGGAGTAGTGCCCCTTTATGGAAAATTACCGAAGCCATGGAAATGGATTTTAATGTGTACATCATTTGCTGTGTGCAGCTAACGAGCAAGAGAAGAAATTTCATGGTTTTTCCCATTTAAATGCTCCTGTCTTTCAGTTGAAACTGTGTTTTTCAAATAAATCCCAGTTCCTGTGGCTCCTTATCTTGTCCAAATGACTCCTTCTTTGTCATTTAGAAGTGCATGCAAGTCTGACACAACTGCACACAGACTTGGATTTCAAGTTACCAATCCAGTGACCGACAACAGATTCAGTAAGGCCAGGCATGACATCAATTAATATTTTAGTAGAGTGTTCTCATACAGCTTCACTGTAAGGGAGAAATTGCCTTTCAAGTTCACAAATTAATACAGAAAATGAATCTGCTGCTGAGGTAAAGAAATTGCCATGGAATCTTGAGAAGGTAATAATGAAAGGAATGCTCCCAGATAGATCTATTGTATTTTGCAGCGGCCTAGATAACCTCGAGCAATCTGTGAAGTCTGGTCATGAATATAAAGCCAATATGCATTAGAGAAATACTTTACTGCTGAGTTCATAATGTCTTTACAAAGAGAATTGTATGAAGCAGAGTCTTTAGTCCTCTACTTCTCTGAAGTCTTTGTCGTGCTTAATATTTTTTGTATATACTCTTATAACTCCTGAGAGCCTTGTTTGCTCATTGTTTTGCAAGGGTGGCTTGGATCCACTGGTTTGGGTTCATTTGCTCTGTCACGGCCTGGACCACGCACAACAAAACCCCTGTCAGTGCCATCATGATAAAGCATTTCCCTCTCACTCTTTGAGGGTCAGCTCGGAGTCAAGGGCAGTAAAATATTGTCTGCCTTGAAAAGGATGTGTTGAAGCGAGGTTTCTCTCTTTCCACCCTGACTGTTCCTCTGAAGTGCAGTGAAGGGCAGGTCTCAGCGCCTCAGTGCTCAGATTTAATGAGTCACACTTTTACAGCTCTCCACAGTTTGGAGTATATGGACAAGAACACACCCTGAGGTTTGCAGGCTTTCGAATGAAAGAAATATCAATTCTCTTAGGGTTACCTAAAGTTAAGTGTAGAAAGAAAAGTGTGTGTGCCTGGGAGGTTTTCAGTTTTCCTGATCTGGTTGGTCCTGACCACTTTCTAAATAATGTTTATCTTCATATTCTGCAAAGAGCTCACATCTGCTCATAACACTTGGAGGTTTTAGAGAAAAAAAACAACAACTAGGCAACCGCCTCTCCAGCCCTCCAAATGCCAAAATGCTCACTTACAGAGATAGTCTTGGATCCCTGGGAAAGGGATCATCTCCTGAGACAGAGCGGAAGCCCTGAGAACTGAAGGGCTCTGTCCCAGAGCTGTGTGCTCAAGAAGGAAGGCAGGAATTAACTGAAAAAAAAAAAAAATTGAAGTCTCTGTGACTGGAATTCAATGCAATTTTTTTTCTGCCAGAAATACAGCCTTGAGCACTTTCATAACAATGAGAATGGTCCTGAAGGCACCTGTCACCCCCCCAAAAAAGAACCAACCCTCAAAATAAAATCAGGAGAACTGCAGACATTATAGAAAAATCCACAGAATATACTCAATGCATTTAAATGTTCATGAAAGGTGCCAGTGAGTCAAATAGAGTGAAACAGAGTTCTTTGTTGCATTCTGGGCTTCTTTAAGCCATGGCAGAGATTTCATTGTGACAATGGACCAATTTCTCCAACTGCCTGAAATAGCAGAGGAAAATAAAGCAGATGTTTCCTTAGCAGAATTAAGACCAGAAGATACATAAGCAGAGATCTAAATAATTTCTAATCTCATTTTTTATGACACATTTGTAAATTATTTTCATTGTGCACTTGCAATTAGAGAGCAGAACAGATGGTAGGGGTTCAGTTTAAAAAAAAATAAAGAAAATATTTTTTTTCAAAGGCAATGGTGCCAAGGATTTATTTACTGCATCTGAAAGGTGTTTCTCACTTCTCTCTGTAACCGAAGTGTTGCTCCACTGGTATTAAATGGAAATGAGGGCAGACCTAAGGGCATGGCTGTGCTTAAAACTGTGCATCTGTTCATCCGTTCTGAGCGAGTCACATCACTCTGCACGTACCCTTTTGTTATTCCCTGATGAAAACCTCTCCACAGTGTCAAATGTGATGAGAACTATGGCAACTGCACACCCATGCCTTGGTTTGAAGGGAGCAGGCAGCACTCTGGTCACAAATCCTGCGGTTTGCTGGTGCAAAACCGTACTGTTGTCTCTCTTGTGTTTCTCACGCCACGTATTGCAGGGTGAACGAAATCCAGGTGGTTTTGAGAAAAAGCCTTGCAGTCAGGAGTACACCCTTTTCTGAGCACAGTGCCCTATTGAAATAAATGCCACTGAGTGCAATAATTGAGAAAAATGCAACAGCTCGTGGTTTCCATGAAATCACATTCATTCCATCTTGGCTGAAGACCCTGAATGAGTCCATATCCAAGTTCTTGGGTTCCTAAAGTTGGTCCTAGTGCCATTGACTGGAAAATGTGATGTCACAAAAATCAGATATACCTTTGCAAATGTGTATGAACCATATAGATTAACTTTTTAAATTACATAGTACTGTGTGCACTCAGAAATACTGTCGTATTAGGAATCTGTTCTGGTGTTCCTGATTTTGCATTAGTATTATTAAAAATACACTTATAGTTAGCCCTCAAAAGTCAAAAGAATGGTTTGCCAAGACCCCAATTGCCTGGTCACAAAGCAGATTAATGAATTATATATGAAGCATTTTTGTTTTTAAATCCTTAGTTTGGGTTGCACTGTTTGCTTGGTTGGTTTTTTTTGCAAACCTTTCACTTCTTACAGTGATGACATCTAAGTACCTAAGTTCATACTATGAACAGACTTTTAATGACACTTAAAAATTTGAGGCATGGTTTCACCTTCCACTTCTGTTCCCTTTATGGTAGGAACATATTTTACAGATGAATGGCTCCGGAATATAGCTCTAGGTGATATTAAATAAATAGGTAGAGGGGCATAGCTAATCATAATTCATCATAAAGTTTTGCCTCTAAAGAAAGATACACAATTGTTGAACAAAAGGCATTTGGCTGTGAAATGGGCTGTAAAGTCACTGAAATACAATTTGCCAGATGTGAAATTAAAATAGTTATTTGCTTCATTCACTGCAGTAGCCAGGAACTATGCACACTGCAAATGCAAGGTCTGCAAAAATAAATTCTGACACATGCCCACGTCGCATTTCAATTCTGGGTGTGAAACATGAGTGCTGCAAGATGTGAGGGGTTCCTGTCTTTACTGTAAAGAAATAAATAAGTTCTATTATTTTCCAGACTTGGAAGGATAGATGCAAGATAAGTCACACCTGGCAAAATTTCATATAAGTCAAGTAGCAAGCACCTCTCCCCAGGCTCAAATACAGAAATTCACACGCTTGGGTCTGAGGCCAGGCCAATAACAGGCTGCTGGTACTGATGGGGTGACTGTGGGTAGATGAAACGTTCTCAGTTCTGAATCTTGGTGAAAGGTGTGACTGGCTTGATGTCTCCACCATCCCTTGCTGTGGGACAGGGCTCTGCACGATGAGGAATCCTTGTGTTCAACAGGTACTTCATGAACTCACATAAATTGAATGTTTTGCCTCATTTTCATGTTTCTAGAATAACCCACGTGTGCATACAGAAAGAACTTGTACTGCTTTTAAGGTAGCATAATTTAGCTCACATTATGAATCAGATAGGGATGTTCAAAGACAAAATCAGAACCTAAATAAACCACAGTTCTCGCCATATACAACATTTAGTAGCAGTGATTTACAACTTCACTACCAGACCTAAAGACATAAAAGTATTATGACTTTTGCAAAATTCCTTCTCACAAGTCTGTACTTTGCTATTTCAGCAACAGCTTGTTATGTGCACTCAAAAAAATTTCTCCAACATAAATTTACCAGCCTTTTTTAAGTAAAAATGCATTGCAAAAAAAAAAGCACTTTCAAACAAATTCTTTATATTTTAATATAAATCTAAAATTAATTTCTAAATTCACGTGTAAGACTCAGACAATTCTTCATTGCTTTGCAAGGAAGTGAAAAAAACAACCCCAAACACTTAATGCTTAACTAGCTCTGCTGTTTTAACTATGTGGGCTCACTGAAAACAATCCAGCTGATCTCATATGTTTTCCTAATTAAATGGCAGACATCACCCCCTGCACTCTTGTTAGAAATATTTCTGATTTTTAAAACGGGGTAGAATTTCTACTACTTTTCCGTTTGCATTGTTTGGAGTGATTTTGCCGTAAGCAGTGTCAGTCACAGCAATAATAACAAAATATTGTCCACGGAGACACAGCCGGCTGATTGCTGGTGTGTGCTACTGCTCTGACTGATGGCAAGCGACCACAATACCGAAGGAACACAAAATACATTAACTGCTGAAGGAAGGCAAAAGCTAAAGTGATCCATCTGGCAATAATCAGAGCTAAAACAACCATGGAGACCTCGTCTGAGCGTGCAGTTGGCACAGCAGCGTAGGAATTTGTTCGTCAGTGTCTGGTCATCGACCGGCAGTGTATCACACCTGCCTCATCCTCACCATGGTAAATACTGATTTTCAGTATGAAGGATGCATTTGAAATGGAATATAATACTAGCAATCTCTCAACACTGGTTTTTAATTGCTCCTTGCCTGGCAACAGCTCAGGGAGGTGTTGCTATCTGTGACTTAGAGATGGAAGGGATGAAAGGAAGCGGGATGAAAGAACATCCCAAAGCCCAGAATGGGCGGGCACTGCTGGCTGTGAGGTGAAGGCACGGGTCTGTAGCACAGCTCAGAAGCTGTGATATGAAGCAACGGGAGCAAAAATGATCTACAGTGGAAGGTGAAAACTCGGTTGTGCAGCACTACACAGAGTTTGCCTGCAGAGTTTAAATTACCCACCATTGCAGAAAGCGAGACACGTGACCAAGGGTTCCTTGGTTTGAGTTATAACTGCACCAAAATTGGCTGTGGCTCTGCGAAAACGGGGAACAAAGTTTCTGCAGTCCAAAGCAGGCCTTGGTGCTATGAAAACTAATGATTGAATGAAAGAGGAGAAAAAAGGCATTTATTAATCTGACCCCTGGAAATACTGATATGGACGGATATTTTAGATTTACTAGGGACACATCCATGAAACAGGACATAACAGAGATTAACCCAAAGCCTAATTTAGCAAATTAACAACAAGAGAAACTTTGATCAAATTCAGCCATATTGTACCTTGTTGAGTTAACTATATGATGATAAATTCAATCCAGTGTGAACAGAATAAATCCCTGCAGTTCTTCAAATTCCTGTTGTCATAACTTCTCCAGTGAACCACAGTGACAGCTTTTGCTGGCTTCACAACTGTCTTACCCAGCAAATGGCAGAGAATTTTTCCTCACAAAGTGCAGTTTCCATTACACAGGGCCCACTCAGCTCATATTCAGCTACTCTCCATTTCTTCTCTGTGTTTTATTTCACTGGGCAGAGCAATACAACTCACATAAACCGAAACTCTCTCACTACGAGTGAACAAACAGTGAGCGCTTAGAAAACCCTGAAGATGTTTTCAGTTGTGTAAAGAGGCAAAAAACCACATAAGCATAAATAAAAGCCCAGCAGGAGAACCCGGTGTGTTTATTTGCTGCTGTCACATCTACCATGGTACTAGTGTAGGTTTCTGCATGGACAATGCTGAGGGAAAAAAATTATTCAGGTAAACCAAGCACAAACACTGAAATTTCCTTCCTTCTATGTTTTCAACATTCACATAGTACATTACAGTAATGGTCTTTCTCTTTTAGTGTCCGATCTGTCTCCCCTCATCCTTTCCCTTCCTTTTGTGTTGGTTTTCCCACTTCTGTGTTTCACTGGATGTCTCCTCATCCACTCCTCATTCTCTGTTTCCTCTGGCTACATATACTTGAAAAGATTCTCTTTTCTCTTTCTACTTCCTTTTAAAATAAGTTAAATGTCTCATTAAAAAACTTTGAGAACATTTAGAACACAGGATGTAAAAATCCTGCACACAGATCACTGAATAACTTCACAGTTAAAATCAGATACTACAAAGAACAATGTACTTAATATAAAAAATTTTAAAAACCTTTTAAATTAAAATTAAGTTTAAGTTCATCAGAAATTCCAGTATTAGGAAAAAGAGAAATGCAAAATTTAAAACTTTGGAATACACTATGTCCACCAAGACCTGAAAATAATGAGAAATATTAATATTGTTAAATCATTTGCAAATTATTTATTCTTTCACTTACACAATGCTGCAAACATTTTCAAAACAAAAGCATTGATTAAATACAGTGACTGTGGCAAGTACAGATTCAATTCCTGCCTACGTACAATTGACCTACAGAAAAAGTCTCCAGTCAGATAATTTTGAATTTTATAAACAACAGACTGTCTCTGACCACATCTTAATAGTTAATAAAGACAAAAAAGCACTTTCACAAGTATAATATAATGTCAAGTTGGTTTAACTTACACACAATTCTTACTTTCTATTTCTCACAAAATTCAGCATTTTGGGAAGCAAAATCATGTTAGTTGTGGTAGACAAGTCTGCGTAAAATCAGAGGTCAGTATATGTTTGACATTTCACTCAGAATCTGCATAATATGTTTAGTTTACAAAAGTGTTTTCAGCATTGAAAACTTGTGGGACAGATGAAGAAAGTGTGAAGCCAGCTGTAAATGTGTGGCCACGTCATGGTTCTCTCTCTGGTATTATTTATTTATATATTTATTTATTTATTTATTTATTTATAGAAATCCTCTTATGGTTTTTTTTTCTCATTTTAAGTCAAACTAAAGTACTTTCTTTATTGAACATGGTGATGAAAACATGGTAGGTAGTGCATCCACAATACCGTGTTTAGAGAGTGGCTTTGCAGAACAGAATTGAGCATTTGCCAATACGTAGACAAAAAAAAACGAGCAGAAATCTGTATCAAGACTAGACTTTCTTCATAAGGGGCCTCCTGCTGGAGAAAGCCTGCATTAATAGAGCAGAAATGCCGGTACAATTACAAAGGGCCTCTCGACTACTCATAATTCCAAGTATTTTATCTCATTAAAAACTATGCCAGGACAGATGCTGCTGTTGTTATTCAAGTCCAGGACTGAAAAAAATATTATATTATTCTATTATGGGAATATTTTAATGAAAAATCTCAGCTTTTTTGATGTTTTGATTATCTCTTCATTCAATTTGCACTTTCATTTGCACTTCAAACATATCTACTTTGGTTCTGTTCTCTGTTTTGTTGTTCTGTCTGCACTTCATTGAATTGTTCCATATGAAAGGGTTGATTTAATCAAGTGCATGAGATTTGCTTTTCATTACTTCAATGCAGCAATATCAGTGACACAGTAATGCCTTTTCGGTAGGGGTGTATTCTGAACACCAGTTTATCTGATCAACACAAATATTTTGCTGAGCATCACTATTTCCTTCAGTTCAGATATTGTTTAATACCACAGTATGTGCTAAATTCTCCTCTGTATGCTACAGGTATAAAGCTGTTTCAATCCAAATTGAGAAGCTATTTATACAATTGAAACAGAAGCATGAATTTTGCATAAAATATCCTGGAAGAGATAATCTTAAAAAGTCACCCTGCAAATATTTGTATTGGAATAGTAATTTGTGTTATAGACTTCCTTTGTTTGTCTCCTTAATTTGTTTAATACATAACCTAGGGAAGACCCAGAAAGGAAAGGGGAGTTTTGCCTGAGTGTGCATATATTTTTATATATAGACACAAATGGAGGTTGAGGTGTTCTTAACTGCATTTCAGAATTAGTGACAACAGCAGCAGTTTATTTCATTCACCAAGGGGTGGATGGGTGTTTATCTCTAGCCACTGCATATTGTCTTCCCAGGTGCAGTTTCATTTTTATCATACAAAAAAAAGGGTGGAATTATAATGATTTTCTGTGGGCGTATCGCAGCCACTTTCTCAAATTCCCTTTTAACAAGGAAAAGCTTATAAAGTACAGCATCAGCTCTATGAGCCATGCCAAAAACGGATGGTACTGAAGCTACCAGTGTGAAATTGAAGGTGATCCTTCAGTTCTGACTGTGGCTTAGCAGATACCACGTGCACTCTGAGACCGCTCACGGCACCCACTCCTGGGATGGTCCTGGCAGTCGTCCACAGGGGCCAGAGAGTGGACGGATGGAGAGAGTGGACCAGCTCCCAGCCATTCACAATTAAAAGCCTGAACATGGCCTCAGGTGCTCTCCAAGTGGGACCCTTGAATTTGTCACTGAACAAGTTGTATTTCTTTAAGAAGAGATCTATGCAGCAGTGGAGGAAACATGCTGGAAAATTCTTTTACCTTTAGCACAAGAGTGTATGATCCCTATACTCATGGTTAATGCTTAGTTTTGTACCATACAGAGAACAAGTATCAGGGATTACTGTGGCCTTGTGTTATCTCCCTGCATCTGTGACTAATTCCTGTGCCAGCTGATGCTTCCTTGTTTACTTATATCAGTGATTAATATGTACCAGCTGTTATCTTAGATTTGAGAACAGGGCTCTGTGTCAGAGCCAAGAATGATAAGAGAAGTACATCATGACCTGACCACGTATTTGAGATAGTCTCAAGGAGAAAAGATTCATCAGAAGGTCTGGAACAACATCCAAATAATTCCACAGACAGCCACAGTGAGAGATCGTGCCTGCACCAGGGTGATCACAGCCAACCATGGGCATCTGGGGCTGTAAGAGCTGAGCAAAGCAACAGCTTGAGGAGATTCTCCTTCCTGGCTCAACTGATGGTGTCACTAAGGGCATTTTTTGTACTTTTTGGACATCTTATAATAAAATAAAACAAAACACATTTGTCTTCTTAGACGTCTGAAATCCTGAAAATCCCGCATTTACAGTGTTACGGGTTTGTTACCCATGTGAAACACACAACCAAGCTGTCGTTGCATCTCTTTGCTGCTTCCATCTGCTGGGGCTTCTTTCTGTTATCATGTAGATTGAAAATAAACTCCTTGGGCAGGGACTAGTGAGGGTAAAGTTGGGTATTTGTTCGGTTGGTTGGTTTTTTTAAATTTGTTTTTGCCAATTTGCTATTACATTACACACTGCAGATTCAGATCACAGTAAGGGTAAAGGGGAAGACAGTTAAAAGAGCTGAAATTTGTCATGCCTAACAGAGTTTCAATGTAGTTTGGAGGGTCTTTTTATTAACCAGCAAATGCAAACATCACCTTCTAAACTGGTTGTTGTTGTTGTTGTTGTTGTGTTTTTTTAGGGCTTTTTAGTCGAAATTGGAAAGAAGGTGATGCTGCAGAACAGCCTTCTGCAGTCTAAACACACCCACCACCCAAGGCGTTGAATGCAGAAAGCTGATTTGTAAATCATGCCGAAATGCACCAGCTGTCAAATGTACTCGAAGTCCTCACTGCCCGGCATGCTTCAGTCTGGAAAAGAGAGCAAAGAGTAAAGAAAAGAATGCAGCAAGGTTCTCTACAGCCCTCAATGGGACAGAGTGAGCAGAGATTTGTTGTTCCCTGCCCCTCCAAAAGACGATTTGAAGAGGTGGCAGATGAAAAAACGCTTCCCAAAGTGCTCCTTCAACATTTTATGATTAACCTGTGAAATATCTTGTGTCACTAGTTGCACTTTTCTCCAGACACATCTGTGGGAGGAAAATCCATTGACTGTTGTTACCCACAGTGACTTCTCTGCAGGCTCAGAGTTCACTGGAGCCTGGGAGGGAGGAGATCATTTCATGTTTCCTTAGCTTGCCTTGCTCTGGTATCTTCTGCCTTAGGCTCTCGCTTTTGGGGAGTGGAAACTGCAGATGGGGCTCATCAGCCCCTTGGTTTAACTCAGAACAGAAATCTTTTGTGTTTTCTCCTCTTCCCTGCCAGTTTCAGAAACATTTGCATGATTTTTCTTAGAATCAATCTCTGTTTTGAGCTACTGAAATTATACACCAGTCATATAATGGAATCCTTCCACCCCATCCTCCTTCCCCCCTCCAAAAAAACCCCCAAACCATGAAGTGTGTCTGCAGTACCCATCTGTTTCTGGGAAGAACTGGTGTGGCAGACATGTCCTTGAGGGAAGCCCTTCATCTCCCTCACTTTCTGCAAAACTCATTCTGTTCTGCAGGTATCATGTGCAAAGTAATTGATGATGGCAGTAAATGCCAGCCACTGTTTTCCTTTACACCAAATAAAGGGGTTTATTTTGCAAACAACAGACAGACCAATATTCTGAGAAAGCTGAGTACGTTTTACGTTTTCTTTAGAGACCTTTTGCGACACATTGATGGAGTTACTTAATCTACGACACAAACAGAAGACAAAAGTCATGTCACTGAAGGCTACCCTCTGAATTTTTAAGCTGCTCATGTGGAACTGAATGCATGAGGCTGGTGGATCAGAGAAGGAAGACACGTCAATGTCTTTGAAAGAGCTTCACAAAAGTCATCCCACCTGATAAGGATGACATTTCAACTTTTCAGTGATGGCTTTCTCTGTGAAAAAGGAATGAAACAGGATAATTTGGAAGTGTGGTTAGAGATTAAGTCTTCCATTTTGGGCAGTGCTTGAGTGTGAATAATATTGTTACTACTCAATTATGGTTAGTCCATTAGATTAGAATCTGGCAGACATGGGTGTTTCCAAAGTTATCGACAGATATTAAGCACAGATCAAGGAAAGTTGAGCTCCCTTTTAATAAGACACTTCAGCCAACTTTCACGCATCATGAGGATTTCAAGACCTCCAGCTCAGGCTTGTTATTTTCTGGTGTGAAGCTAATTCTGTGCAGCCTGGGGCCTGCACTCTTCCACAGCCACCGTAGGGTGCCATGAAACCACTTCTGCTTACAAGCACCCATCTCTCAGCTCCCCTCAGGGGAGGAACAGCACGAACCAAAGTCACCCACGGCATCAGGTGCACACATTTATACACAGATATACACATTATGCATATAGACAGCCCATAGATAATGTATATTTGTATATTGGCACGTGCAATCTGTGCTGAACAGCTGTACCGTGGTGGGCAGCAGGCCTGGCTGTCTGCATTTGCTCTTAGTTCTGCTTTTAACTCCATGAGCTGTCTTTGCTAACGATGCTGGCGTTCTTTGCCACCTAACGAGGCAGTTTCTGCTCACTAACAATACATCTGTTTCCCTTAGTAGCTGAGGGAAGCCTGAAGTTTGTTCCTATTTGCTAGCCTCCTGCTGCCCAGGGGTGCTTTCTCCTGTGTCCGTGTGTGCAGACTAATTCCTGCTGCTGCTGGGCCTGCTGACCTGATGGCGATGGTTTATTTTTATCACAGAGAAACTGTCAATTCTATTCTAAAGCCCTCATTAGGACCTGTTGTGTCTCCTCATTTTCCCTGTTGAGCATTAGGCTCATCACTATAAAGCTGCTTCTGTCCACTGTGATATTGTTC
Organism: Lycocorax pyrrhopterus obiensis; assembly: GCA_014706295.1. Classification (NCBI taxonomy): domain Eukaryota; kingdom Metazoa; phylum Chordata; class Aves; order Passeriformes; family Paradisaeidae; genus Lycocorax; species Lycocorax pyrrhopterus. The sequence continues at coordinate 68,322,865 of JACSVZ010000014.1, forward strand.
CCCCAGAGTTGTCTCTTTCTATTTCTGATGAGCTCATGTCACCATGTGGAGATTCCTCCCCAAATTAATCAGATCCTGGCTCCTTAGCTCAATCCCCTTCTCTGTCCTGCGTGGACCATCCCGCAAGCACAGTGTGGGGCCTCACATCAGAGTGCTGAATATAGAAATAAATACACTCAGCAATGTCTGCATTTGTATTCAAAATTATTGTTTTATGTAAATTAATAATTCCTCTCTGTCTGGCTTCCCAGACCCTCCTTAATGGTTCTATTTTCATCCCTCTCTCTTGATAAATTCACGTTACCATCCAAACCAATATTCCTTCCTAAGTTATTACTCTATAACTCACCCACTGGTCCTTCTCCTCAGTCTGGAAAAGATATTGAATTGCTAATTACCTTCTACTGTAGCACTGGGAAGTATTTCCTCACCAATATCAATCATTCCATGGGAAGGGAGGAAGGTAGTGATACAATTATAATCTTACCTAATATTCTGACACCAAATCAGAATGATGCCTGGTTACTTCCTTCAGGCCTCCCATCTGCTCTGAGGGAACTCCATCATGTCACTTTATTGAACCACCTCTGCCCTCACCAAGATTGTGGCCCCCGAATCAATCAGTATTTATGCCTCCAGCTGCTTGCACCAATGACAGGGAAGGTCCTCTGACAGTGCTGGGGCACAAAGTTAACTTCCACAGGTCATCTGAGAGGGCTTGTTTCTTCCTGTGCTTCCTGTCTTTCTCCTTGTCTTCCACTTGGAATTTTTACAGGGTTATTTTTTTTCCCCTTGGCTAGGGTGTAACACTGTGGGAGGCTGAGTGGCAAACCTGTGCCTCACAGGAAACGTGTTCCTCAGTTTGCTTCACTTCATTGCATCTTCCACAACACCTGGCACAGTAACATCTGGCTGAACAGGCTCCTCAAACAAAACCAACCCCTTAGAGAGCCTGAGGTCATCATAGCCAAAACAGAAGCTAAAATTGTATTTGGAAATTAGGAATTACTCAGTTCTGCAGTCCTGCTGGCATGTAGTTGTAAAAGATCCTTTTCCCTCTCTCTGTGTTTGCACACTTGTTTAAGAAGGTCTTTCTTCCAAGAAGTTAACCACAAAGCTCCAAAGGAATAACATTGTTGGGGTTTTGTTCCCTAACAATAAAAAACAAAAGAGAACAAGTAAATCCCTAGAAATGTCTCATGTAAAATGCAAATAAAATTAAACTTAAGAGAGTTCTGCCAAAAATCCTAGGAAACAAAACCACATATTCTATAAAAAACCCAATAATTATTCTACAAAGAAACCCCAACATGGTCCAGGAGAGAACATAAGTACAACAGTGCTGCACAGAATTATATGCTCTCAAGCGTCCTACACTTCCTGGGCAATATCATTCTTTGAAGTAACAGCTGATTCACAGATGTTAAAAATATATATATATAAATAAAAAAAGAAAGAAGCCCCCCAAACTACAAAGCAATTCTAGTTCAGCTGAGAACCTCAGAAGAACATGTGTGTAGCTTCATGACAAAGGGTCTGAGTGTCTTTCTGAGTCTCAATTCAGAATTGGCAAAGATGAACTTTAAAATGCGTTTGTTAACAGGAAAAGCTGTGCTTGAACTAATTTAAGCTGTTAAGCTCACACTAGTACACATGTAACTTATAAAATGAGAATTTTTTAGTTGAAATTCAAGCTGCTTGAGGTTAATAAGCCTGCGTCCATGAATGGAAAATGATTTTATAGCACTCTGATTGTGTTTATTTACTTCAGAAAGACAAAAGGGACCTTTGTCACTGAGACCTCCATCCATTAAAACTCTGCATAAGCCCTTTGAAAAACTTTCAGGAGAAATTCAATAGGAAGTGTTTGTCTTCTCCAAAACTAAAGCTTCTCTGTTTAAATATAGGAGTATTAAAAAAAAATTAAAATAACACTTGCAGTTCTGTTTCTGGGGTTGAACATTTGGTCACATATTCCTTGAAACAGGTGTTAAATTTCCATCATAAATAGTTGTCCTACACAACAATTTTCACACCGCATGAAGGTACTGCGAGGAGAAGCATCAGGTCTCTGCTCTGTAGAATATTCCTCTCCTTGTTTGTTTGCAAGAGTCTGCCCAGTGCTTCTTGTCATTGTTGACTGATACATATTCTTACAAGAGAGAGTTTTTGCAAGCAAAGATCATAATTGTTCAGAAAAATTTACCTGTGCCCCATAGCTTTTGAGTTTGAGGAGTGTAATTTGAAAGGTGCGGAATTATATCAAGAAGCTTGTTTCACTTCCATTAATGACAACATTTTTTCAACTGGTGTGTTTATTTGCCTTTTTCTATTGATAGCTTTTTATGTTGTTCAGGCAGCAGTCTCCAAGCACAGAGCTGCTGTGCTGCTCCTTCTACAGTAAAAAATTTACCACCATCTTTTTTTCCTGTTGTTTTCATCTGTATGACCAAAATAAAATATAGATTAAACCATGAAGAGGTCAGAGGTAGCGAAGGCCTGTCTTTCAGTTTCAACTTCTTTACTTATTAAATTTTATACCAAATCAGGGAAACAAGTGTTGCAGTGTATAGAGATTTCTTACCTAATCTTCAGTTCCATAATTCTGTCAAAGTGGAATAGTTATATCCTACGTATTTGGTATTCCCCTGGACTTAGTCTATGCACAGTTGCTGAAGAGGGGGGTTAACAATTTCAGCTGCATAAAGCTCTTCTGGCAACCCTCACCCTGCAACAGAGAAAGATTTGCAATCAGCTGCTGGTGAATAGAGTATATCCCAGTTAATAGAATGAAAATATACAAGTGAATAAAAAAAACCTACAATGTGGTGAATAAAAAGCATCACCAAATAAAATATGATGAATAGAATAAAATTTCAATAGTCCCTTTTTTTTTTTAATTGGAACAATAACAATTTTTTTAAGCTCTGTTGTGATATCCACTATTCTTTTTTTGTATTTAGAAGTTTTGCTTGAAAGTGGTGAAGCTGAAGCTGACAATGATCACATTCCTCATATTTCTGTGTGTTTTGTGTCTTTCTATATTTTAGTGAAGGGAAATACAACTAATGCCCTTCCCACGTGCTGGTAGCTGTGTTCAGGAAGCCCCTCAGGATGGTAAGGAAGGGACAAAACCAGCCCATGTCCAGCTGGGTCCTAAACATGGTGATGTTTAAAATGGGTGTAAAACTCCTAAGCCAAGACGTTGAGCATCCTCATTACTCTGAGTTGTATTAAGGACTTCGGCCTTTCAGGAGGTTGACCTAGGATCTCTCCTTCTGTCTCTTTGCTCTTGTTTCCATCAGGGAAAACTACAGTACGTCTGGCACTGCCACTTCTTCAAATTTGGAATATTCAAAGTAGTATTTTGAGGTGAAAATTAGAAATTCATGCGAGCATTTCAGTTTACCCAACATTTTGAGCAGAAGCAACATCCGACCTTCCACCTTGCAAGCTCTCTGTGCTCTGACAGCTCTCCTCAACCACAAAGCCCCAGTGCAGCTCTGAATCTTCACTATCCAAAACTAAACAACTCCAGTTAGTGAATTCTGCCCCAAATACCAAGCTGGACTCAACATCTTCCACCAGAGACAATGTAGAACATTAAAAGAATGTAATGTAGAATATTGAAACTGTATTTATTTAGTGTAGCAGATTAATTAAACAGGATAACCTGTAGCCAGAGACATTATGATGAGTTATGGCCTATTTAATGAAAAATCATTGTTGTGCAATTAGGAGTGGTTTTGAAAAGCTGTTGTCCGGGCAAGGTAAATCAGTTTGACACTGCCACATTCCCTGATCTTGGGGTACTGGTAAATAAAGTATTTTCTTTTCCCTGTTAGGGAATTACCAGAAAAGTAAATGGAGTCTCAGTCTCTCTATTTGTAGAGTAATTATTTCCTACATTACTTGGCTAGGAAATCACAGGCATGAGGTCACTCTAATTATGTTACTCTGTCAAGGAATGACAGAATAAAATCCCTATGGATTTTTTTTTTTTTTTAGTATTTATGCATGACTCATTTGGTAAGTGAACTAAAAACTCATTTTTGGTTCAAACATACAGCTTCTTTTGTCTGAAAAATAAAAAGTAAAATAAATCACAGACTAAAACTTAGAGTTTAATTCTTCCTTGAGCTGACAGCTTATTGTTTTCCAGGAGCAGCACAATGACACCGTCTCTGTGTAAATGTCTTTTGAAGCAAAGTTTGCATTTCTTTTGCAGATGTATTATTTGCTGGAATACATTTCTCCCACTCGAACAAAATATAAAGGAGAGCCCTTTATATTACTGTGTGAATTGCAGTTCATGAAGAGATGGAGGTAATGACTTTAAACTGGGAGAGGGCAGGTTTAGATTAGAAACCAGGAATAAATTCTGCTCTGCGAGGGTGGTGAGGCCCTGGCAAAGGCTGCTTGGAGAAGCTGTGGCTGCCCCATCCCTGGAAATGTTCAAGGCCAGGCTGGATGGAGTTCGAAGCAGCCTGGTCTGGTGGAAGGTGTCTGGGTCCCTGTTTTTATCTGGTTTGAAGCTGCTGGTGGCTGCCAGCCTATTTGACTGTGTGTTCATGCAGTGAACTCAAAGCATGGATATCTCATGTGGAGGGTTCAGGTGGGATACTTCAGAAGGCAATTAAAAATTCTGGGGTATTCTAATAGATTAATTTTTTGCCCAGTTTTTGAGAGAACTGGTAAAGAAACCAAGAAGATTAACTCCTATTTCCTCAATCCAACATATGACATTTCTTTGAGGAAAAAAAAGGGTGCATTTTGTAGAAACCTTACGAAGGGATAAAAATGCAGCATGAGGTGCATCTAAGAGGTGCATATTCCCTATCTGAGTGTGGGACAATATTATAGAATAAATGGAATCACCTCTCTGTTTGTATAAACCTAACTGAATGTGTGGTATGCTTTGCTGTCACAATTTTTTGCTTCCAGATAACCACGCATATTTTTATAAACGAAGCTCAGTGTGCACAGGGTTCATCCCCTAAAGCTGTGATCTGTGTGTCAAGGCTGGGCCCTCTGGTCCCAGCTCTGCTCTCTGCCGCAGTGTCTTCATCTGCAGGCACCGACAGTTCAGTCCACACAGAACTACTTGTTATCATTATAAAGCAAATAATAATTAAACCAAACTGAGTTCATAGTTACCTGACTGCTTGACAGCTGCTGTCTCAGATACAAAAGCTGAAACAGCTTGGGTCAAGACAAGGCCAGAGGTGTCCTGAGACACTGCTTCATGTTTACTGGGCTGCATTTTTGCATCCAATTTTGCATGCACAACCAGAGAGTGGAAACAGCTTTATCTGGGCAGAAAGGCAAATCCTTTATGAGTCCTGGGTCAGAACAAAGGAGAACAGAGTTTTGTGAGACACATCTTTCATCAGTTTACTTAGATCTGCCTCTTTTTTTCTTTTTTCTTTTTATTTTTTTTTGAAGAGGGTAAAATAGTGTTCTCCACATCTACGATAAACATCAATTCACATTACATTAATTAGTTTACTTGCCTACTGTGAAGTTTAGTGAAGTTGCAGGGAAATACTGCACAATAACACTTGTTCATTTCTAAACACAGCTCTGAAGACTGAAGAAAAATTATGAATGAGAAACTCTTTTCAAACTGTGCAAATATCTGCTTCTGCAAATTTAACCTGCCCAACCTCTCACAATTAGCCTTTTTAGTTTTTAAATACCTAAACGCATTTAAGCCGGTCCTTACCGATAAGTTATGTCTTACTATTACTGCCATTTCAGTGACATCAGCTGAGAGTAAGTTAGACATTTTGTTGTCTTCCTTGAAATTGTGGAAGCTTTTGTTCACACCTCCATTCTCAGGATTTTCCCAGGAATCTATGGTTATATCTGAACACTGATGAGAAGTGAAGTAGTATCCTCTTAATATGCAGAATTCCTAGAGAGTATAACCAACTAGCAGTTGGCTTCCTAGTTTTTTGGGGGTTTTTTGGAGATAAATTGCCAAAGTAACTGGTTTGTTCAGCCTTTTCTGTGTTATGTTAATGCTCAGCTTACTCCACACAGTCACAGCATCACAGTGTAACTCAGATCCGAGGGATCTTTCAGCCACCTCCTTTCAAGTGGAAATCCTGAGCCATATTTTGACTTTTCACTATTGACAATAGCTATTTTGAGTTTGGTTTTAGTTTACTTTTTTTTTTGCCTTAAATGCTTTATCAACACCTGAATTTAACAATCTTTCTTGTCCTTCTGTTCTTTCATTTTTTCCCTTGAGTCCCATTCTAAACCAGTTCCACGCTTCCTCATTCAGCTCTCTAGGAAAAAGACTTTTCCCTCAAACACCCTTTAAATCAAGTAGGAATTAAAAACCCAAGATAGTGGAAGTGGAAAAGAATGGATAAGCTTGGACAGACAATAAGTATCCAGAGCTGAACACCCCGTTCCATACCTTGTACTATGACACTGACAGTTCAAATTTCCTGATTCTGAAAAACAATTCCAGAATCTGAAGTTCCGGACCAGAACAGGATTATGAAAACACATAAAAGATGCAATCTAGCTACTTTTTCAAGAATGCTGTTTCTTTGTCAGCAGGCAGGACTTCCTTCATTTCTCCATCTGCAAATATCCAGCCTGTTTTCTGAAGTCACTGCAGTCACCACATGGACTTGGTGCTGGACACCGATTCCAAGCATTTTTCTGACCAATACAGTCTGTGATTTATTGGCTCAGGTTTTGCTTTACATCTTCTCTATAAAGAAGTTCCACTAAGTTCTGGATTTATGATGCTTATGCAATTACTGATCATGAGGAATACGTTTCTTTATCACACGGTGTGAGAGCCACCACGAGGTAACAGTACGTAGTCTTCTGCCCGGGAGCCACACCAGCAGGAAACACTGGCAACACTGGCAACACAAGATGTTTGCAGTAGCTACCATGAGGGACACAAGGGATAAGCCTCATTAAGCACTTGTCACAGCACCTGCTGTCTGAAGCAATACCGCTGTTTGACATCTCTGTTAAAAGGCTCTGACATTTTAATGCTGTCCTGCATATCCATCTTCGTACATATTGCTTGCCTCTTCCCTTGTGTCAAAATAGCAATTAACTACAGCCTGACACTGAAAACAATGCACTGAGTTTTAGAAATGCTCAAAAATGTTGAGTAGTTAAGTCGAAGTGCTGGTGCTTGGCATTGATTTATGCCTACTTCATGTGCGACCTGCCACTGTCTCATTAAAAAGTGAGACTTACTGCTTACTTGCCGTTTTCTCTTTGATTATTGGTCTGCTAGTTTGCATAAATAGGTTTGTCATATATATGTCCCACTGGGATTCCAAATATGGAGTTCATTTCCATCTGAGTTCGGAATAGCAGAAGAAGGACATTCAAGAAAGAAAAAAGAAAACACAGTTGTCAGGTCACTGGTAAAGCACCCGACAACTGTGTATAAAGCAACTTCATTTTCCAGGTCCTAAGGTCCTTTTGATATGCTTTCCAGACCTGAAGTGCCTTAGGTGGGTGATACAATCAACATCAGCCAAAGCTATTTTTCTATCTTCTTCCACACATTCCCCATAAGAGGAGAAAGTTTGTCTTGATATGGACAAAAATTTCCTCTGTCTCTGGTTCTTGGCCATGAAGAAGATACATAAAAGTTGGTATATTAGAAGTCCTGGTATTAAAAAAAAAAAAAATCTGTATTCCTTTTTCTTCCTCTCCAATCTTCTTAGTAGCCTTTTACTGAAAGATTTCTAGTTAGGAAAGTTCAACAAACATAAACATACTGTATTCCCTCAATGACAGACACCACTTGAATTCAGTCTCTCTGCTGCCACTGAGAAAAGCCTCCTTTAAATCACGTTCCTTAGCTGTCCTTTCCTAGGGAAGCAAAACAAGCACTCTCCTTTCATTTTCAGTGATTTTAAACACTCACCTGCTAAAATGCTGTGCTAGAGCTCAGCTCCTGTGCCATGGGGAGTTTAATCATTGGTTTGAATTGAAGCAGGCTACAAACACCTCTGCAGACAGGAGAAGCATTATTAGGAAGACATCTATCACAGAAGAGATATGCAAAACCATCAGACACATCTCTGAGTGTTTAATATAAAGAAAAGCAGTTTCTGCGAATTGAAAGTGTGTGACCTTGCTCCTCAACAGTGATCGAATAACAGCTCTGTGTGGCTCTGCCTTCTCAACTACAAGCACTGCTAAGCCCTATTTTCAGTGACACATTGAGAAAGAAATTGAAAACTTACCTGGTGTTTTGTCTAGGGATTGAAAACTACAGCCAGGTCTAGAAGTAAAGGATGGAAGTTTTTTACTGAAAAACAGGATTTATGTTTTTTCACAATTGCTTTTGTCACTTGAGGATTTATCAGGAGAATTATTGAAACAAACCACCATGCTCACTCACAGCTGACCTCAATGAGATGCCAATAGCTGAATGTCCTTCTTTGTTTGAAGAGCACAAGGCACAACAGACAAAAACCTAAGCAAGTGCATGTGTTTCTTGGATTTGAGGAATGTCTCTAATCTGGTTTCTACACAAGCCTACCAATGGTTCTTCCACAAATGCCATTTGATGGCTTGTTATTTAATTCCTTTCCACTGTATAATACAAGGAGGATTTAATGGGAAATAATACATTGTGGTGCCTGGAGTTAACAGCAAGGGTCAATTGGTGGGAGTTTGGTCAGTGCACTCAGCAGGAGCTATAGAGGCGTTGTCTCTTAAAGGGTTTTCAACACCATCAACACCTTGAGGGATCTGTGCTGGGTCACAGCGAGGTTTGTGCTGTTGAGAAAAACTCAATGCCTCAGCCCTGAGAGTGTGTGAAATAATTTCATTTTTATAACACAATAGACTCTGAAACTGACAGAGATGCTCACTTTGCTCCACAAACTGAATCTTTTTCTGATGTTCTGTTGAAAGGTTGGATGGTGTCAGAGTGCTATGACCAGTTCAAGCTTTGACTGATCCAGTATTGGGTCAGTTATCCCAACAATTCGCAGGCAGTTTTGGCTCTATGTGGTAGGTTAAAGTGATCTGCACCCTTGTCTCTCCCAGAACACTCCCTGGCAAAGTGGTGTAGGTGTGGAAACAAAGTACAGGGAATAAAAATATATACTATGAATTAAATTAAAAACGTGTGAACAAGGAGGAGCATAATTTATTTCTTAAACATTTTCTACGTAAGAAGCAGAAGTCAGAAAACACCCATATTGGAAGAAATCATATGGGGACCTTATTCAGGACTGTGCTTTATGATGGTCTTGAAGTGCTAGTGACAAGAATTAGTGTCAGTGTAGAACAGAAATGTGGATCCTGCCAGGCATGTACAGTTATTTGCTTATGTTTCTCACATTTCTAGAGAAGCAAGATGCCTCCAACACAGGATAGCATTTTAGCCTGGATACTCCTGAGTGTGGCTGGGGCATCCTTCTTCCCTGTGTTGTTCCCTTCTGTAAGATCCGCCAGCTCATGAGTCTGTGTGACTGTGCCGTGTGGCTAATGCTGTTTTAAATGCAGATTCTGGCATTTAATACAATTAAGTGAGAGTCTCATTACACAAACAATTTGCAACAAGATCATCCCTAGGGCTCAAAACCTTGAAGTAATTGAATGAAATAGCAAACTGCAAACAATAATAAATGCGCACAGAAGTTTGACAAAGAGGCAGTCAGATGCAAATAAAATTGAGCAGAGAAGCCCATTGCTAACGAAGCGTCACAAGCTGGACTGAAGCTGCCTGCCTCTGGGGAGCTGTTGGGATGCCAGTGTGTAAATTAATGTGGTGCAGAGAGAGAAAAAAGAATAGGAACAGCAATTAATGGAATACAACAAATGCTTGGTGTCTGGGTTTTGATCAACTTGAAAGGCAATTGCTTATTCCTGAGTATGTGAAAGTGCCTACAGCACGGCGTGGGTATGTTCCCAAAAGCACACTGCTCCTCTGAATAAGGCTGCCCAGGAAGGACTGGGTCACTGATAGCTTTTATCTCATGCAAATATACATTTGGTCCCATTGCTGTGGACTTTCTGGGTTCTCACACTAGCCTGCTGGACCTAGGATATCTCTTGGGTAAGTGCTCAAACTAGAAGTTCCCTACCACCTGTTCTCTGCTCAAGGGCTTTTTCTTGATTGTAAAATCCACCACTTTTTTTTTTTGTTTGTGTGTGCCTTTCAGCTGAAACTCTCCTGTGTGCCCTACTGCTAGCACGTAAGACCTCCTTGCAGTGTAGGAAAAACAATTTTTAACTCTCTTTGATTTGCACACAGCTATGTCACTGCCTTCACCTTTTCATCTCAGATGCTTAGACAATTTTTCCTCCAACACCTGCGATAGCAGTGTCCCTTAAGGTGGTGCAGACATGGTGGGCATGCAGCACCCAAGCTGTTCCTGATCTTCTGGGAACTGACTGCTGGTCCTGAACCCATCCTTTGCTGTTTATTTCTCTACTATACTCGTGGCAAAGGGTGTTCCTGCCAGTGTTGTAGGTTACTTGGTCTAACCACAGCACCAAGAATAGTAGAAGCTGAAGAAATAAATGTCTATTTTTCTGACCAATTTACCTGGAGTCTGTATTTGGACTTAGATTGCTGATAAAAGTGAGAAATCCCTGGCAAACTGATTCCTGGGAAACAAGTAATAAGTCATTGAATTTAGCATGTATTTCTTAGGTTCCTTGGCTACAGAATGGGGAAGAGACTCTTCATCACTTTCTTCCTTCTTACAGGTGTGGTTTTAACCTAGTATGGGAACACCTAGACTCCAAGTTTTACATAACTAAAAATATTTGCATAGGAGGTAGAATCCCATCAGACAAAGTGAATCTTACTGCAACACCAGGTACAGAGTATCCAGGCTTTTGAGTCCAGTGAATTCAAAACACAGGTTTTGAAACCTGCTCACCAACACTGAGGGGGCCACCTTAGTCTCTGGACTTTAGAGTGTAAGAAGAGAGAACGTAAAGTCTTTTATACAAAAAACAAAACCACAAAGCAAAAATTCATGGTAACTGCCCTGAAACTGCACCTCAGTTTTGGGATGAACTTGGTGTGAAATGGTTCTTTGCTGAACTTCACAAGCAACTTCTGCCTCTTTCTCTGCTTGCTCACTTGGGTTTGTTTGTCTGCAAACACCATCTCAGGTTGTTGTAGTGCTGCTCCCCCCTGACTAAAGTCTCTCTGTACATTCCTCGGCCTCAACTGAATACGTCCATGAACTGTTTTGTGTGATGTCTGCACAAGTCTTGTTAAACCTGAAGTTGTGATGCCCTGGTTTGGGTCACTGTCTCCTGGGCATGCTGCTCAGGTCTGCCAGGATGGTTATCCTCCCTCAAGTGAGCTGAGCTCGTGGAAGCGTTCCAGGGACGTTTAAGAGTGCAGGTACCTCAAGTGGAAGAAATTCTCATCGTCTGTGCCCATTCAGGCTGGCTGTGACTCTGCAGAGGGGAAATGGCATTTCTTGCCTGAGTTGCTCCAGGAGGACTAAAGGTCATGGTGAAATACTCAGGTGAGGACTGTGGCAAAGGAACAGAACTGGGATGAAGGGGAGTTTTCAGTAATAATTACATCTTGTTCTGGCTGCTACCACAGGTAGTTCAGTCACTGGCTAAGGTAGCTCAGAAGTGATTTTGGAATACTGCTCTTGGACTTCAAATGGTGTGGACTATTCCTCATCCAGATGTGTGGCTGTGAGCCTGTGTGTTTATCAGTGACACCCAAGCTGAGAGAGGCAGACAAAATCTGCAGGGCTCCTGGGGTTCAGGTGCCCTCCTGCATCCTCCTGCTTGCTGGAAAAGCTTCTTGCCAAGCAATGGAAGAAATCTCTCCCTCTTCTTGTCCAGGAGTATCATCTCGGCCATCTGCATCTTGCAGCTCATGTCAAGGGAAGTAATGGGGACCTGGACATTTCATAGACTCAAAACTCACCTCTTCTCATACGTTCGATATGTCCTTCAGTGAAGATTCTCTTTTTATTGGGGGAACATGAAAATATTCTAAGCCAAAGTAAAAGAAAACAAAAAAATTAAAGCATCTGTTGTCAGTATTCAGGATAGAGAAACTGCAAATATTTGCAAAAGGGTCATGTGGAGAAAGGAAAAAACAAAGCAGGGTTTGTTTCTCTGTTAAAGCTAAGAATAAAAGTCTGCCTTCTTATGCATTCAACTGCTTTCCAGGCATCCACCTGCTGGGGATTTTACCTTTCTGTCTCTTTGGAAAAGTTTGGGTTTGTGCTCTGTGTTGTGTGAAAAAAAAGCTGGTTTTCACTGGAAGCATTTGTCCACCTGGGGAAGTCTCATCACAACTGCAACAAACTCAGGGTGTTCCAGCCTGCCTTGTGGAGTGTTTGATTTCCAAACACACCTTCTTCCACTCTGTCTGGAAACTGTGTGGTCCACACAGCCTGCATGGTTCTGATATTATCTTACCCATAATCTAAACATAAAAGCATCTTGCACGCACAGGCTGTTTACAAGGGAATGACATTTTCCTTTAGGACTGAAATCACCACTAACTGCTTTAGAAATACCATTACTTGTTTGATGTCTCTCCAGGGAACACATAAAATATCTCCATTACTAAATATATTAGTTCCACTGTACTTATCTGAAAAATATTACTATGTTTTGCAATAGTTATAACAACAGAAGATTGGCTTAGTGATCAATTTCCCATTTATTTGATGTTTACGTGTGAAATGATCGTTCCACGTGGTGTGCTCTTGATTTCCTAAAGCTTTATTCTTTGTTTCTTTCTACTTCAATCTTCTTTGTTATTTCTCTCATTACCATCAGAAATGTTGTGCCTTTTGTCCTTTGAACTTGCTAAGGCAGATGGGCATGCTTCTGTTTTGGCCTGTTATAGCGTTACAATTTTTTATGCTTCGTATAAAGCACTGTACTACGCATGTTCCCTACACAAGTCTAACTACTGGACCTAAAACAATGTAACTTTTATCACCAAAAAGGCTGTAAAGAAAGGAAAAAAAAAAAACCAAACAGGAGTTTTGGTTATTCAGCCAATGGTTAATAATACAGAAAGTTTCTCCTGGATGCTAAAAAAGTAATACATATATGTATTTCTTTGTCTTGCTAAAGGGTGAAAAACGGTTCAAGTTTTTTGAGTTTGTTCTTTTCCCACTGCACAGCTAACAGTTTTGGTACTGAACTGAAGTGGAAGTTTCACAGCATGGGAAGAACGGATGGTCAAAGGATGCATTTTACACTCTCAGTAGCTCTTCTCCCATCAGTTTCCAAAATGAACAACGACAAACAGGTAGCTTCAAGGAAGGTGAATAAAAGCAAAGGAAATTTGGCTATTGTTCAGTGTTATGCCCTCATGGTGTCCGTGGGAATGCTGAGAAACTGAACCGACTGACATGGGTGCTGGCAGCAACACCCACAGTGCCTGAAGGATGTGATGAAACACGGGACATGATGAAAAGCATAGGACAAAGTGAGGATCCCTCGAGCAGCCACCCTCCTCCTTGCTGACCTCGTGTTTTCCCTAGATGTCTCCTGCCCCTGTGTCAAGAGCCCTCAAGGCCAGACAGCAGGATGGCAGAGGGACCCTCCAGTGCTCCCAGGCAGCCCTGGGTGACAAAGGAGGAGGAAGGCCCTGGGGCTGCCCCAAAATGGCCTTCTGAAAAGATGGAGAAGTTCCAGCCAGTGCGGGCAGGTGAGTGGCAGAGCTGGGTCACAGGGCCAGTGATTGCAGCCGGCTTGGCCCCATCCCATCCCCTGTGGACATCCCCAGGGAAAGGGGGAAGGGGGGATGGGGCTGATCCCCCGTGGCAGTCGTGCTCCATTCACTGAGCCTCCCTGTGCTGGGCCTGCCTGGGGAGCGCAGTTCCAGGGAGGCTCAGCTGTGTTCTCCAGCCTTTCCCACAGCCCCTCAGCTCTGAGTGTGCCTGGTCTTTGCCAGACCCAGCTGAGGACCCGACTCCCAGATGAGAACTCCTGCAATGCTGAGGCTTGTGCTGCCGTGCTGGATTTGCTTGCACAGACGGAAACCTCCAGTCTGAAGCACGTGAGTAGTTGTAGCCAGTGCCTGGTAAGGGTTTTAACCCATTTTTAATGCATTTTAAAATCAAGAGTCTGATTTCCAGATGTGCAAATAATTGGCAGAAAGCAGAATTTCCCTGTGGGAGCAGATGGAGGGTTACCACTTTTGGAAAGCAATGCCTAAGGATTTAGATACCAGATTCATTGGCTCCTGGGCAGCAAATAAACACTGGATATCTCTGTGTGCACATAAAAAAATGCACACCTAGAGGCATTTTCAGGTGGAAATAACCATGGACTAACTGCATGGGTTGAGGTTTTCAAGGGCAAAAATGCAAGATGTATAACTTAATACCTCATCATTTTTCTCTTCTCTTTTTTCTTCTCCTTTTTTTATTTTAAGAAAACCAGAAGTCCTTTGGTTCCACACATGAAATTCATCAAAGAACGGTTTCTCTCAGCTTTACGCTTTCCCTTTTTGTCCTTTGCAAACATTACCACTGACAGATTTAAATATTTTTTGTAACCATTAAAAATGTGAATTAGCCTGAACTATGACACCTCCAAGGCCTCAGCAGAAAGCCACCATCTTCGAGACAATTATTTCTTTACAATTGTATTTTGTTGCTTCTCTTCTAGCCATTATTTTAAAATCTGTGTTGAAAAATCCCTAAATAATACATGACAGTGTTCTAGATTGTGTCATTTTCGTCACGGATTTTTGCTTTTATTTCCAAGCCAAAATAGGAAAAAAATATAAAATCAGCATCTTCCAGTGTAATTTTCCCTCTGCAGAGCAGCTTGCAGTCTTTAAAGTGAATAGCATTCTCTCCCTTTAAATCTCATGGAGAGATTTGTTGGTCCAATTCATTTCCCCAGCCTGGGCTCATGTTATCACTATCACCTTGCAGTCATGGTGAGAAACATGCAAACATTCTTATTTGTGTTTTGTCAGCTACCTGATTATCTAGCAATATCCTTCCTTACATACCTTTTATTAGGGATAAATTCCACTGAATCCCACTTCATTCTTTTGATTGTGACAGGAATATTGCATAAAAGCCTCTGTTTCCTACTGCTTTTCATGACATTCGTACAGCAGATTTTTAGTTCAGTCTTATAGACCCTATTTCTAGTGTATTCCAACTTTGTATCCACTGGCATCTCTCTGCCATATAAGAAATATTCAAGCAAATAGATTTTTTTCTACGTAAAGGCAATATCAATTGGCCAGTTTCAGGGATATTATAAATACTGCTTTGTTCTGAAATATGCGTGGAAGGCACAAGTTATTTTCTCATAGCTGCCTTTGCCTTTGCTTCTCTAGAAACCTTTGTGATTATTTTATATGAATTTTGATTCCTTATTTTAGGCAGGATCTATGCTTGTACATCTGATGATCTTCTCTCAGTTTGATTTCTGCTTGTCTAACTAAGCAGCTCAGCACTCTTACAAGGCCACAGTTGTTTCTGGGGTGAACTTCTGGGGCAAGCATGCTCATGGAGAAAATGTCTATGAGAAGATAAAGCTAAGTGTGACATTCTTCCTCAACACCAAGAGACCTGGGGAAAAAAAAAAAAAACCCTTGGAAAAAGATCCACCTCAACCTGCTAATTTTTCATGCTTTTGATTCTGTAGTTGTCAGGGAACTGTATTTATTTCCTTGTCAGCACTCAACATTCTTAAAGGAGGTAATTCATAAAGAAACCTAATAATTCATAGAACCACAGAATAATTAAGGTTGGAAAATACTTGTGGGGTCATTAAGGGCAATCATCAACCCAGCACCATCAGCTCATGTTCATCACTAAATCATGTCCTCAGGTGCCACACCCTCGCATCTTTGGGACCCTTCCAGGGATGGGTCTCCACCATTCACATGGGCAGACAGTTCCGATGTTTTGCATCCCCTTCTGTGGAAAAAGTTTTCAGAATATCCAATCTAAACCTCCAATGGCACACCTTGAGGCTGTTTCGTCTTGTTCTGTCCCCTCTTCCCTGGGAGCAGAGCCTGACCCCCACCTGGCTCTACCCTCCTCTCAGGGAGCTGTGGACAATGAGAAGGTGCCCCCTGAGCCTCCTTTTCTCCAGATTGAGCCCCCCCAGCTCCCTCAGCCGCTCCTGGTGCTCCAGATTTTTCCTCAGCTCTGTTCCCTGCCCTGGACATGCTCCAGCCCCTCAAAGTCCTTCTGGTTGTGAGGGGCCCAGAACTGGACACAGCACTCGAGGTGTGGCCTCAGCAGTGCCCAGCACAGGGACGGTCACTGCCCTGGTCCTGCTGCCACACCATGGCTGGGACAGCCCAGGGGCCATCAGCCTTCTTGGCCACCTGGGCACCCCTGGGCTCGTGTCCAGCTGCTGTCACCAGCACCCCCAGGGCCTTTTCCAGCTTTCCAGCCACCTTTCCCCCAGCCTGGAGCTGCAGGGGGCTGAAGGGACCCAAGGGCAGGACCCAGCACTTCCCCTGGCTGTACCTCACCCCGCTGGCCTCATCCCATGGATCCAGCCTGTCCAGATCCCTCTGCAGAGCCCTCCTGCCCCCAGCAGATCCACACTCCCACCCAGCTCGGTGCTGTCTGTGACCTTGGTGAGGGTGCATTTGATTCCCTCAGCCATGTAATCAATGAAGATGTTAAACAGTGCTGATGAGCTGTTCCACCAGCTCCCTCAGTACTCTTGGGATGTGCTCTTTGGATGACTCCATGGACTTGTGTGGGGCTGAGTGGCATAGCAGTTCACTGACCATTCCCTCATGGATTATGGGGGCTTCATTCTGCTCCCTGCCTCTCTCCTCCAGCACAGGGGGCTGGGTACCTTGAGAGAAACTGGTCTCATTATTAAAGACTGAGGCAAAGAAGGCAGCTCCTCATTCTTTGTCTCTCTGTTTCCCCCCACATCCAACAAAGGATTCTCCTTGACCCTACTTTTGTGGCTGATATATTTACATAAACACTTTTTGTTGTCTTTTACAGCGGTAGTCAGATTAAGTTCTAACCGGCCTTTGGCCCTTCTAATTTTCTCCCTGCATGACCTCACAGCATCCTTGTAATCCTCCTGAGCTGCCTGCTCCTTTTTTCCAGAAGCAGAAACTGGAAATCACACATGGTTGTTTCACCACTATCTGATGCAAGCCTCACTGCACAGAGCTCAATAAAATAACCCAAGGAAAATAAGGAATTTGTTCTTTAGGTGCATCAATGTCCTTTTTTCTTCCTCACACACCTGATCAAATGTTGTTCAATAATCCTTTTGAATGCATAAGAATTAACAACAAATTGATTTAGATTTTGGAAATAAGGATTTCTCTGTCTTCCTAAAAAAAAGTTGCATGTTTATGGCTAATTTCTATGTTTATGTATTGCCGTGTTTTGAGTAAGGCATGCCTACAAT
Organism: Lycocorax pyrrhopterus obiensis; assembly: GCA_014706295.1. Taxonomy (NCBI): domain Eukaryota; kingdom Metazoa; phylum Chordata; class Aves; order Passeriformes; family Paradisaeidae; genus Lycocorax; species Lycocorax pyrrhopterus. Next base: position 68,340,253 of record JACSVZ010000014.1, read on the forward strand.
TTTGCACAAAATATGCAAGTGCTATGTCCTCTTCCCATGAGTATATGGATGATGGGATTGCCTTATGTAAAGCCCAACATTTGAAATATGCATACCTTTCCTTAAAATAGTAATGCAAAACAATATGGCGTGGGAGGGGTAGGATTTATTGTGGAGATGGTAAGGAGGTGGCTGCAGATTTGTCAAATATTTATTAATAGGCTCTTTTGTGGCATCCATTACCATAGTAACAGAATAGCTCATGCAATCATGGCCTCATTCTTCATTTTCTGAAGATAAATAGATGGGAACTGAGATGCACAGATGAGAAGATTAAAAACCCAATGTCAAAACTGGATTTCTGCACCGGAGGCAGTCTAAAATCTAGATTACTGGAGTCCTAGCCATTGCTTTAACCTAAATTCATCCACCTTTTTACTGCAGGACAAAGTAATTAAATAATTAGCCACCAAATAAATTGAAGTTTTTCTCCTTTTTTAGTGTTTTGCTCATCATCTTGACTGATTTACCTGAGGGTGCATGTGTGAAGCCTTCCTTGTGAGCAGCAAGTGTGGGAGCAAAACCATAGCATTTTTCAGTTCTGCTGATTGATCCTTCAAGCCCAGTGTATTTCCTGCTTAGTTTCTGAAGGATTTAAGTACCTGGGTACAGTGTGTTAGTCTCAAAATGTAAATTTTAATTGAATTTGTTTGAAAAGCACTGAAATACTTAACTTTGGAGAGACAAGAGTGTGTACATCCGTCAGACCCGTCCCAAGGATTTTTAGAAGCATTAGTTCTCCTTCACCAATGTCTCACACTGTTTAACACTAAAGCATCGCTGGAAGACACAGACTAAGTCTTATCCACTTAAAATGAAAGATGTATTGGGATTTTTCTGAATATTTCAATGTTGCAACAAAATCCCTTTTTTCTTCAGATGAAGCATATTTCTGAGGAAACGATGTTTTCCATCATGAAGAACACTGGTGAAAAATACTCAACCTGTTCCAGCAGGTCTTTGGGTTTGTAAAGTGTGAATTCTAGTGCTGGAGGTTGTGGTCTCATGAGTTTTCCTGGGTGGACTGAAAGGGATGCCTCCTGAGCCGTTCCCTGGCTCTTGTCCCTCGTCTCACCTGGGTGAAGCTGTTGGCAAGCTGAGCTCCACACCCTCCCCCTGGGAGCAACTTTTGCCATCCAGCTTTTTCCAGCCCACTCTTGTGGGCTGAGTTGTGGCTGCTGACATCTCAGGAGCATTTCTCAAGGGAACCACTGAGCTTCTTGTTTGAAGGAACATCAGAAACAAAAAGGGGATGTACTAAGTGTTATTTCTTTTTCTTTCCCTCTTCAGCTGCCTTTACCGATGTTTCCTTCTCTCCAACGAAAGGAACGATACCTGTGACAACACCTGCAAGATCCATGTGTATGATCAGTGTCCATATGAGCCATGCTTCTGTATTTCCTCCTCTTCATCTGCACCTTCCCCTTTCTTCCTGCCCTCCTTTTATATCATTCCTTTCTCCATCAATGCGAATATTTCTTTCCCCGCACTGACTGAAAAAGCTTTAGTTGGTTGTAGCTTCAGATTGTACCTTTTCTCTGACTGTACATCCGCAAGCTGTACCTTTTTCACTCATGGCTCAGGCAGAAACTGTGTCAGGCACTATCAGAGTTTTCCTCTTGTCTGTGGTGAAGTTTGAGTCAACCTTCACTCATGACTCCTCTGGCAGCATCACCTGAAGCTTTTCCAGAGACTCTTCCATTTCCGGCAGCCCTGGGCCTCTTGGCTGAAGGTTTGGTGTGAGATCAGAGAAGGGCACCAGGACAAGGGGGAGAAAGACATGCCCAGAGACTGTGTCAGGGAAAGAGACATTTATTTCTTCTTTCGTGAAGATTTGCTCCACCCCTCTTTGTGCTGCCGGTGGGGCTTCTTCCTGGTCTGGGGGGCATCCAGGGGCCTGTGAGCCTTCCTCTTTGGGCAGCACTGTGGCTGCCCAGACAAACAATCCCTGTCCTGGCTGGGAGTGGAGGGGCTGTGGCTGGAGCCCTGGGCAGAGGGACCTGCAGCCACTTCCTGCCCCAGCTCCTCCTGGGGATGGACCTGCTCTGTGGGGATAGGGACAGAAGGGAGGTGGCTGGGACCATGGTGGGGTCCAGCTGGATCCTGTCTCCAGCTAGAGCTGCTGGAGCTGCTGGAGCCAGAGGTAGCTCCAGGGTTGTCCTCCTCATCCCTGGCAGCACAGGAGTGCAGCAGGCCCCTGGCTCTCTCGCTGCACCAGCACCCAATGACACCGATGATGCTGTGGACCAGTGGCCCTGTATGCTCCTGGAGCAAAGGCTGCAGCCTCTGGACCAAGACCTCTGCAGCTGGGCCATGCACACACAGGCTGTGCAGGATGATGCTCTCTGCACTCTCTACCAGCCACCAGTGGTGCCAGTATATACCCACCAGCCTCTGGTGCAGCCAGGGCTGCACCGGGTCCAAGAGATGCCGCTCTTGGCGAAAAAGTCCTGCCCACACCTCAGGCAGGAGGCCACCCACAGCCACTGGGCAATGGGGGCTATTTTCAGCCAGGCAGCTGTCCCTGCCTGGCTGCTGGACTCTGATGGCCATTCCATGTCCATGTCCCTGTCCCTGTCCATGCCTGTGTGCCATAGAAGCCTAGGGAAGAGCTGAGGACCACAGGGTGCTCCTCTTGCAGACGTCCTCATCAGCAGTCCAGGATCAAGCCAGTCTGACCCAGGCTCTGCTGGCAACTAATATAGCAGTGAGGGATGTGATGCTACAATCATCCCCCCTGGATGTCACAATCCATCACCTGGTAACGCCATCCTCTGCCATCCAGTGATGACACAGTTGAGTGTGACAACTGAAATATGTAAGATACAGGCACAGTATATTATGTAAGACACAAGGTCACAATCCATCCCCTGGTGATGTCACAAAGGACATCAAGGCCTTGGCTGTGACTTCAGCCCCCTCAGTTGCCCTTGCACTTCACTTTCTCCAGTACAATTCCTGTCAAAATAAACAACCCAGTCCTGATCACCTTCCACCTGAGATACATCTGATCCCAGGTTTGGGATTTTGCACAGCATTATTTAGGCAATGTGAAATTTGAAGTGGCTGGTGCTCTTCCCTTGCAAGACTCCCTTTCCCAACACGCCCCCAGTGCTCCCCTCCAGGTTTTCTGTTCATGTTGGCCATCACTCAGGAAATTCTCCTTTGCGGATCGTGAAATCCAGCCATTCCTCACAGTGCCAACTGAAACTTTTCCTGGCTTCCTGCACCAGCTTATGCTGCAATTTCTGATGGTCATTAATGGACCTGTCTGCCACCACATCAATTGTCTGCAGCCATAAATCCATTAACACAGGTCTGGTGGTCTGAGTTTAAATGATGTCGCTGCCCTTAACACTGGTTACAAAACCCCTAAACTTTCTAAAATGAGCAGTAGAATAAAGTGAGAGTGAAAATGTAGGTATAAATTTCGAATTCTGAGGGCTTGTTTGTATTCCAATGTTACATGCTCATAAAATGTTTTTATAGACATTAGAGCAGCAGAGGTTTTTGAGGGAGGATCATGTCCTTTTAATGCTTCCCTCACAGGGGTGTGACATCCAGGTTGATGTACTTTCTGCCGGGTTGTCAAGTACTGATTTTTATTAGTGGCTCAGAAAATAGGAGCATAGTAAGTCTTGTATTGCTGCACATGAAAGTCAGGCAGCAGGAAGAAAGGTTCTTTTATGAGCACATCCTTAAAATTTCCATTAAGACTTGAAATGATTAAAGAAAAAGAAAAAGAAAGATTTTGGTTTCTTACATAATTCTTTGGAACAAGAGTGCTCTCATGATTTGTGTTAGTAACATTTATAAAGGAAAGCACAGAGACTGTATCAAGTAAAGGACATACAGTTAAATCACTTACATTCTACTTTTTATGGCATGATTGAGTTGTGAATTATGTTCATTTTCCTTGCATTTACAGGCTGGAACAAATGGTGAAGGCTTAGTTATAGGGAGTGTGTCCATGACTATAATGTTCTTTGTGCCAGCTTGGCTTCCTTGGATGCAGGTTCACTGTCTGAATTGTGCTGGCAGGGTCTGAAGCACTGCAGGTTGTGCTTGGAGCTCAGATGGACACCTTAGGATGATCCGAGAAGGGATGGCTTCTATCTGCCCCACATTAAAGTGGGCAGCAAGGTCTGGTTTATAGGGCTACTGGCTTTGTACCCATGAGCTCAGATTCTAGTGCAAACTGGTTTTGTTTCCATTTCCCATCCTCAGGAGAATATTTTTCTTGCTTGAAAAGCTCTTTCAGTCATTCAGGTGAGTAGGATGGATGTGACTGCAGTAGTTCTGGAGCTCAATCTCTGTTCTTCCCCATGTGAGTCTTGTAGGCAGATATGCATAAAATGTGAAGAATGAGGCTACAGGACAGAAGCCAGAGACACTCATTTGTGCATCTGAAATAGGATTAATGAGTGACCAGCCTTGACCGGAAGCTCAAGTACAAATGAATTTACAAAATGATAAAGCAAGAACATCCTTAATGAACAGATTTCTGAAACATTATAGTTTGGATGCCTTTCTTCTCCCTTTAGAAAATTTTCTTGGGAAGGCCACATTCAATGGCACAGAAAAGGTAATGCCGGATATATGACAGCCAGTGGCAAACATCACAAATCAATGTACAGGAATTAAATTCAGGGTTCCACCCTGCCAGAACTCTCCTGCATAGGCATTAGGTGAGTTAATGGAGCTCTTCCTCTCAAGGAATGCACACAGAGGTGTGCACAGTTGGACAGTGTCCTACAGCTGGAGAACATAGTTCTGTGAGGTGTCGTTATGCTATTTGTGCTTGTCACTCACTCGAACAATGCATTAAACTGGAGATTAACTATTCTTAATTGTGCAAGAACCACTAGGCAAGCCATGAACATAATTTATTGTACATTCTGTTGAACAGAGCACGCTCACCAGGTTGATCTGGTGGTGTACTTGGGTGATCCTGGAGAATTAAATGTTCAGCTGGGACACATGAGCCCGTGCCAGAAGACTGCTCAGCACAGCATTGTGAGACTCACACTTACATCCACAATCAAGAACTCGTCTTTCTCCCCACACCCCAAAGGAGGCAGCCCTGTCTGTGATTGTGTCTGTGCTCTTTTCACCAGGGCGACTGAGGAGAAATTTACTGATAAGGCAATTCTAACTTACATGTCTGCCACTCCTACTGAATGTTTAACAAAAGATTTATCTCTTGAGATAGCTTTCTCTCCACATTGCAGAAAAAGTTGTGTCACACTTATTACAATGTGCAAATCTTGATTCTGTGCAGTGTTGAGATGGATAACAGTGATCTTGCATGCATTTGTAGTTGAATATCCATTGAATCAAGTCCTCCATGATTTATTTTTGGTCAAAGGACATTTCACCTCAGCAACACATTGGAGTAAGAGATCTTCAACAAGACAGGGAGTGTCAGAAATCTGATCTTTTTTATTACTTTTGTTTCAACACTGAATTAGTTTTTGTAGGCAGCTACCAGAACAGGAACATGTGCTTGTAGAAAGACCTGGTAAAGCTGTGTTGCATTAGTAAACACATCAGTATTCAGTCATTCACAGAGCCACTTCTGAAAAACTCTTGGAGCAACTAAATATTTGTAAATACATGGCTGAGCACAAACAGGATGCTGCTGTGAACAGAATGCTGCTCGTTTCATTAGGATTTGGATCTGGTCTTGAAATAAATGTGTACAATCTTGATTTGTGGCTAGAGCCATCTGAACAGATCCAAATGACACCACCGACATCTTTAGCAACAGCTTGAGGTCTGAGCAGGTCTGCTGTTCAAGATTCTCAGCCTGGTTCATCTTTTTTCCACAGGGATGTATAAATACACGATGCTTGGCAAGAAGAAATAAAAGGCAGTTCACCATGGCAGAATAGTCTTGTGTTTGCCATGACTGGGGATTTAGCATTAAAGTACTTCAGGGTTTGTCAGGAATTATTTGCAAGGTTTAAGAGGGCGCAAAATGCTACAGAAACGATTGTAAACCAGGGTAGAAATTATGAATTATGCCACACTGAGAGGGCAGTTATTCCACCACTGCATCTGGCACCACTGATATCTGCGTGGCAGACTCACCAGGGAGGAGCATGATGGAAGGCCAGACCTCTGCTTATCTTCATCAATGAAAGGAGTGCTGCTGGCTTCAGTGGTGCTAGAGACTGAAAATTCACTCATTCCTACAGCCAGTCCCTGTAGGCTTGCATTTTGGGGCACACAGCTTGTTCAGGTCTTTTTAGAGATTATTTTGTACCTATGGAAAGGAGCTAATGAGTCCCCAAGGCTTTTAGTTGGACCTGTTGTTCACACTTTGAATTCAATTTTACAGGAAATAGAAAACAGGAAAAAAAAAATAGTGTCATTTTTTCTCATACACTAATCTTTCCACAATACGGAGATCCAGTTCACTTCTTTGGGTCACTTTTTGAGTCATAATGTTAGAAATGTTTGGATTTTTTCCCCCAACTGTATAGTTAATATAAATATATAGATCTAATAACAATGAATATTGGTTATTTTCTTGGTGGTTTAGACACGTAACCACCAGTTTATCCAATGCTTGGTGTATACAGGAAAAGTATGTTTAATACTTTTAATCATGAATTTAATGTAATTAAATTTGGGAAGAGAGTTTTCCAATAACAAAGACGCAGTTCTCACAAGCAGTTAGAGAGGTATTTCTATTAACTGAATACTCATCGATCTGACTCACTTGGTGCAACGAAGTCCCAAAGACACAAGAGACTTTACAGTTTCTACCTGTATTTCTGCTTTAATGTATAAGCCAAGACAAGTCAAAAGAAATCCAAATCAAGACTTAGTCAATAACACTTTTTTTCCCCTATGAAATGGAGAGCTTTTTCTTAGCTTAGCATGGTTGTGTAGTGTAAGACCTGTTGTTCCCTATCTCTGCATCGAGGGTTAATAATCACAACAGGTTGCTGGTGTAAAATGAACTGTGTGTAACCCTGGAATTGCAGCTGTGGGTGCAGGAGGAGATCAAAGGCCCGTGGCTACAGAGAGCTCACCAGCCATCAACTCCTTGTAATTGGAGTAAAATTGTCTTTAAACGAGCTGGTTTTATGCATAACATAGAACAAAACCACACCCCACCACCACCACCATGTATCTCTGGAACGATATACAGCAACTTTGGATATTAGGTGGAACTGAAGATTGAGTAACAGACTTTTGTCAGCACCGATGCGAAGACGAATCCACATTAATTCATCTATTTCAAGCTCCTCCTTGATATCTCACTCCTGCCAAAGCTCTTGGGATGCTTATGGGTCATCTTATGCTGGCGAGACATCCCCAAACCGTCAGATTTCAGATCTTGAGAGCAGAAGGGCGAGCACGATGCCACAGAAAGTTTGCGTGTATCGATTTTGATCTTATCATTCTGATGAATGAGCTTTAATAACTGCATCATTTTAGCTGCGTGTTAATAGTGTTGCAGCTGGGCTAACATTATTCATTGGTAAGACTGCAATCCTTAATTAGTGGAACAATTAATTATTTTGCATATTAGGTGTGCTTCCTTGGCTCGCATAAGGTGCAGAAATTGTAGAGAAGCAAATTAGTGGAAAATGTCAACAACGTAAGCTGTAATTTGGCCACAACAAATGGGCTTCAGGTGGAGTGGTGTTTGTCTGAATACATATGTTGGATGCTTTTATAAAGTTCAACAACTTTATTTATAGCAAATACTCCTGAGGAATTTTCACATGAAGAATTATGTTACCACTTAACTCATGAAGCAGACAGAGACCTTTGTACGAAACAAGAACAAGAACAACAACAGAACCGTCAAAAAGCCCCACTCCCACATAGGGCCAGAGCAGGTGAATCCTGGGGTTAGTCAGTGTGTAGGGAAATGGTGTGAAGCTGGGGGTTAAATTGCAGTGTATGAATGTAGAAAACCCTGATTTGGGGAGGAATGTAAGGTGGTTTGGGATTAAGCCTAGACCAAAGGTCACCATAACCTTGGTTTGCCATCCAGCCCAGCTTGTTAGGAATGGTTAAGGAGGGGCAGTTGCTGAAGACAAGGCCATGGAAGGGAATGGAATGTCTCCCTCTGCTTGCAGGTATCTCTGATTCTTGAAAAGGGTGGGATAGAGCCCAAGACTCCCTTCCTCACAATCCAGGCTGAGGCTCAAGCACACACTGAAGCAGGACACTTCAGAGGCCTCTGCAGCCTGTGGAGGGAAGAGGGAAGCTCCAGCTCTGGTCCTAAAGCACCACCAAGCTTGAATCAAGGTCAGCGTGAGCCACCTCTGACCCCTGCCAAGTCGTAACTGGTGCAGTCAAGCCTGAGTCCCAAGTGAGTAGTTGCCAAAGCTTAAACTCACTTTTAGGCATGGCACAAAGCTGGCCAATGCACAGTGCATTTCCACCCCTATAATGGTCATACTGTGTGTTAGGCTGCTCTATCCAAACCATGGACAAAAATAAAATGTAATAATTTTTTGCACTAATGTGGTGGTTGACCTTAGCTGGCTGCCAGTGGCCCAGCAAGATTCTCTCTCACTGCCTCTCTTCAGCAGGATGGGGGATAAAATAAGGTGAAAAACATGTCGGCCGAGATAAAGAGAGTTTAATTAAAAAAAAATAGAATAAATTCTTCACAGAGAAAAAAAAAGGAACAAAATATTCTCTAGGGCATGAAATATCCCTTTGGTCAGCTGCCTTGCTCTATTCCCTCCCAGCCTCATGTCCATCCCCATCCTACTGGCTTTTCCTTGGAGAGGCAGCCTTGGTGCTGTGTGAGCATCCTACCACAAACACCAAGCGTGGCTCTCCAGGGGCTTCTGCGGCAGAAGTGCATCCCACCCCAACAGAGCCAGGCAGCAGGCATTCATCCACCCCATCTCCAGCATCTTTCTCCCTGGGAAAAATAATCCAGCTGCAGTCTGGAAGCTACTGAAGAAGAATGCAACACTAAGCACTGCTGAAGCAAGTTTCTCTGATGGACAGAGGGGGTTGTTGTCCTGCTCGGTGTCCACTCATCATTTAGCAAGCAGGCTTAAAAACAAGCAAACAAACAAACAAGCCCTCGAAGTGTGTGTCTTTCCCTTCCACTGGGCATGTGATACTTTAGATACTCCATTTTCCTGCTGAAAGGTGGTCCTGGCAGCAGTAGGGTCTGTGCTTACAGGTGGATACACGTCTAAAACAGAGGGATGTACACATCAAATCGGGTGCAATGTGATATATTTAAAATAATTTTTTGTTTGTTCTCTTTTTTTTCCCCCCATGAAATCTTTGCAGAGTGGTAGGAGAGTTCAGTGATGTGCAACAAAACTCTAGTGGGAATTTTTTGAGCAACTAAGCTTTCGAAGTGGAATGAAAATGAATTTTGTGTCCCCCAGAGAAAACTGCTACAACAAACTTGACATCACATTTCTCTTTTAAAAACAAACTAATCAAAGGCTTACAATTGATTGTGTGCTCTGTGGGAAAACACCACAGAAAAGGCATAAAAGGGGCAATTTATTTCAAGAGGAAGAAGCAAAACAACAAGTTTAAACAATAAAACCAGAAGGCAGAGATATTTGTGAGATGACACCAGAGGAGGAGGCTATTCTCAGCACCCCTTTGGCAGAAAATCCCTGAACAAAGTCTGATGGCAGATAAAAAATACACAGTGATACTGTGATTTAATAGCCATTGAGGGGAAATACACAATGCTCTGACAGTGTAACTTTGCCATCCCAGGACAGTTAAGAATAAACAGGTTTATGTTCTGGCTTGAGACACTTTAAGGTTGCATTAGTACTGATGATCACAGAGAAAGCAGGACTGAAGTGTGATCGCCTGTAGTTGGGAGATAGGATGAGCTGCACGGCCCTGAGATCACAGAAAGCTGAGATTTCAATAATTATCCTCAGAGGCAGTCTGCCTGCAGTACACTGGTTTGATGTGTTAAGTCAGACAGGAAAAAGAAACATTCACATTTGATAAACAGGCTTACAAAAGAAAACAACTCGTTTATTCCAGAAATTCAAATTTAGCTCCTGAGTACAAGATACAAGGATACAGCTGCAGCAGGCGAAAACAAAACACAAATATCAACAAAGAAAGTTTTCTAGGGCTCATTCAGCACTTTTGTGGAGGATGTGACTAGAAGGGCCTAGAGGACATAGAGGAGGCTAGACTGGTATCTGCTTTTTCAAGACTCCTTTCTGCCTGTTTCTCTGGTTTACAAGGCTTGTGTTAACAGATTGAAAGATAGAATGTGGTGTAGGATCTGGAGAAACACACATAGGATAAATGATTTTGCCTTTGGCAGTCTGTTTTCCTGCATCTTATGCTTCTAGTAGAAACGTTTTGGGGAGGAGCACCCTGTTAAGCCTTGTGTGTAGCCAAGATTTGAGCCTGGACTTTCCTCCTTCCGAAAGGGCAGGAAGTTACCCTGAGCAGCAGGAAGGTCTGTTTCTGCATTGGGTTTAATGCATCTTTTGCTCTGAATGTTTCCCTGCAATGGAAAAAGAAAAAAAAAGTGAAACACCACTGCCACAGAAAAATGGCACCATGGATGCTTCCCATTTTGTCCTGAAATCAGGAACAGGCAAAACTCTCACACAAGCTGTCAGGAAAGCAGTTAGAAACATGTCAAATTAATTTCTATCTGCATTTCCTTTAAAAAGCATTGGAACTGACAAGGATTGGATAAAAATTTGTGTACTTAGGAGACTTCTCAGCATAGGAGAGATTTCATATAAGAAACTTCATAAGAGAATGTGAGCATCTTCATGTTCTCTTGTGCAAGGCAAGAATTATTTGATTAACCTTTGGATGTTGTAGATGGATGGAGGAAAACAGAAGAGGGAATTAGAGAAATACAACCAATTTGTCTCCCCTTTGGAAGTCCATGTAATTAGCTCTCCACTTCTGTTTTCCTTGGCAATCTCTACCTGTTTGAATGTCAAATTAGATTCAGGAGGATTAAACACGGGAAACTTTGAGATATCTTTGCAAGGTTCATTAGTGGCCAGTAAACATGGACTTTCCACAAAGTCACACTGTTGTTTGCGAAGAGATTTCCTAGCTGCTAGTGCTGTAGAGTAAAACGAATCTCCCTCAAGGGAGAAAAAACATAAAAAGGATAAAAAATAAAAGGGAAAAAATAAAAGAGAAAAAACCAAAGAGACCTTGTAAATGCCTCAAACTCTTTTCTTCTTTGGAGAATTTGTTCATCCAGTGAGTGTGTTGTTTATTTCCACTGCCCAAGAAGGTACTTAGTACCTCAGCCTTTTTCACATCCTGTGCAACTGGGGGCCCTGCCTTGCTCAGCAGCGGGCCCACATTGTCCTGGCCTCATCACCAATGTACTCACAGAGGCTTTTCTTGATGTCTCTGACATCCCTGGCCAGGTCAAATTCCATTTCAGCTTTGGCTTTCCCACTCCCAGCCCTGCCTGTTCAGAGAGCATCTCTGTATTCCTCTCAGAGCACCCTTTCAATTCAGAATTACAAAGCAAATTTGATGCATTTTGTGTTCTCCTTCTGGCATTCACCTGGGGTAGGTCCAGTTGGATGGAGAAGCGGTAGGTAAGATGAAGAACAGAAGTGCCTTGGGAGACTATGATTTTCAGGACCATGTTTTGTTTTTGTAATACCATGCTACTTAAACTTAAAGATGCAGTTTCTAAGAGAAAGCAGACCATTCACACAGATTCTGATAGGGTGAAATAAAAGAAGACAAAATAAATGATGTTTTAAAATGCTGACTGTGCATCAGAAAAACCATTATATCTGATTTTTTTCAGCAAAGGGAAGGACTCAAGTATGTTTAGGATGAATTGAATGTGTCTGAAGACCTAAAACTATTGAACTCCAGACAAATAAAAAAATACTCCTTAACTTGCATAAGACTTGGATAGAAGAACAGAAGGAAGTGAAAATATTGATGCCTTAATTTTTGACTTTTTAGGGCAGTATTTTCTATGTCTGCTTTTATTACCATAGATGATGAATGCTCCTCCACAGCAGCTTCTGCTGCAGTGAAGTCAGTAACCATTCTTACCAGCAGGATGAGAAAGATTTGTGCAGGGAAAAATTACACTTACTTGATAAATAGTGAAGAAATTTTATCTCAGGCCACTCAATTCCTAAAGCCAAGTAGTCTCAAAGTCACAGTTAAAAAGCTGCTGTGTTCTAGATGCCAATCACCTGATGCCTATTGATAAACCCACTTCTTACAGTTCAAAAGGAGCTGCACATCTCCATATCACACTTCACAGAAGCCTAGGCAGAAATCCCTGAAGATGCTTAATCAACTTTCTCGTCTCCAAATATTGCCATGGGAACCACAGCTTTTCAGAGTGCAAAATAAAGTGGTGGATTTCTCCGCCTTATTCTAACCTAAAAATTGAATGAATCTCTACTTGCCCTGCCATCACTGATTGCAGAAAATCAGCCAGATCATCCCTCAGATGAAACACTCTTGTCTTCTCTTTGTAGAGTGAGCCTTTCTTCCCCTCATCTCAGGACCAGGAATGACATTTCTTTCTGTACGTTGTGATAACCATCCCAGTCTGGTCCAGCATCTCTGGCATGGCCATCTGCAGGTGCCCAGGGAAGAAGAAATGAATAGAGAAGACAGACTAATCTGCTCCCCACTCCCTCTACTGCAGCCTTTCATCTCCCAGGAATTTCAGTTTCACTCGTGTCCTGAGTGAGAAATGGCTTGTTGTTCCCAGCCATTCCTGAGGCAATTTTTCTAGTTACTTTAATTCTGAATCACTTCAACATCTGAAGCAGGGCATCCCCTGGCAATGAATCCTGTATCAGAACAACTTGCTGAGTGGAATAGACAATTTCATTGGTTTTTAACTCAATGGCTTAATTTGAAGTGGCCGCTTTCTTGCACAAGGAATCATGGAGCAGCTGGACCCCACTGATTTTTCAGCATTTGCTGTTCTGCCCTCAAACCCTTCCTCCACACCCCTCCAGGAATAATGGAAGCTGTCAGGAATGAAGGATCCATTAAAATTATATTCTCTGCACCAGAAGTATGGGGTTTGAGGGGGTTTTACCTTATTTTCCTTATTTTCAAGGCTTCTGTGTAGCTGGGTTCAGCTGCAGGTGTTTGGCACTCAGAAGTGAGTCTAGCAACTGAAGCCAGAACACCAGAATACCACAAAGAAAATGGGTTTTTTGAAAATGCTGAGGAACATTCACAATTCTCTGGAGCTCTCTGCTCACAGCAATGAAGCTGCTCACTCCTCTTCCTCGGCTCTACCCATGCACATTCTTTGCTAAGCCTGACCCTGACAATGTGTGCTGAGCCCGTCTGTCTCCTCTGGGTTTGAACTTTGTGCTTGGGCTTCACATTTTATTACCACAACTACCACTGAGAGCCATGGACAAATTTCAGCAGGTGCCAGTCCACCCTGGGTCAGAACTTCTGAAGGGTCCCATTCCTTTTTCCTCCTCTTCTCCCCATCCCTGCTACAATCTCACGGTTCCTTCTCTTCCTACTGTTCCTTCCTGGGTCTCTTTTCATTTTTTACTGAGGTCAGTCAGCTGTTTTCCCCCCAATTTTTCCTTCTGCTTGGTTAATTTAGAGAGAGTTTTAGGAGTTGACTCAGATCAGCAGAGGCTCTGAAGGGCACCAATACTCGTGCAAGGCTCAGGTGTGGCAGGAGGAGATGTAGAGAGAGAGGAATGTCTCCTCTCTTTCAGCTGCTACTTTGGCTCTGGAACGGCTGTGCACCTTCTCCATAAATGTTTGTCCCTAACATGTCAGATGCTGGGTGTGACTGTGACTGGTCAGAAGCAGCAAGGCTGCACCATCAGTTGTGAGCACCGAATTATTCAGTCATATATCACAGCTGTAATGTGAGACAACACACATTTTGTTGTACCACCACTTAAAAACTAAACAGGTTTGCACATTCTTCCGCTGTGGGATTCACTGCCTACGTTTGTTTCGAGTATTCATCCTAGACTGGCTCTTCAAACAGAGCAAGAAGTTGTGGTTTTTGTCAGAACCTCCCCAGTGTCAATTGTATCATCCTGCATTTATAAGGAAAGTGCCCAGTTAAGGTGAAAAGTTTGTGGCAGGGCATATCCCCCGCCTCTCCCCAACACAGGTGGCCGGTGCAGATAGGAGAGACAAGCCCGGCGGGCACGGCCCAGTGGGTATCATCTCCTGGCACCAAAAGGTCTGCCAGCTTAACAGATGTGGGAAGAGACAAACAAACACAGGTAACCAAAAGGCCTGTTTTACACTATAAAAGTACTACAGATTGTCACGGAGGCAGAAGTCTCTTACACACTCCCTGGGAACGTGAGAGACAACTTCTCCCCGAAGCTTGGACACAACTTCTTGGTTACTTTTCTGGAAATTGAGGGAAAGGGTTTTGATGTGTGCCCCTTCAATAAGTTGGTGGTAAGATACATTGAATCCTAATCTATACCATTTCTTCACCAGATGTATTAAAAAATGGTACCCTATCGTGCACTGTATATTTAGATTTTAATAGCTTCTTTTGTCTTTTTTCCTGTGTAGTAATAGTCTAAGTCTTATGTCTGTTAGTTTTGTGTCTATTAAATAAATAATTCATTCTATAATAGACCAAATCAGCCATTATTAAAGAACCTGTGAACGAGAGTGGGTTTTGGGGTGCTGGACACCTCAATAAAGCTACTGCCTGATGCCAGAGTCCTGGGCAAAAGGCAGGGACTTATCTAAACCCCTCACCTCTATTCATAACAAAGTTCTTAACAATACTAATAAATGGGAAGGGAAAGTCAAGCCTTGCAAAGGAAAACAATGTCTCTGGCTGTGCATCTGCTTCCTCCGTTCTCCTTCAGGACGGTGGTAGGGACATTCGTCTCCAACAGCAGGGATGGAAAAGATGCAGCACTAAGACCTTTCTAGAACTCACCAGCCTGAGGGCAGCACAGGGAGTCTAAGCCATCACACTAGGTAGCCAGGTAGCCTTTTTGATTCATTAAACTGCCTGCATGCCAGATGTTTTTTGTGATGGGCAATTATCCAATGGGTCTGTTACTCCCTGCGACTCTTGAGTTGCACTGTAGCCAGAAAAATTGTGTTAAACACATGGTTTTGAAATGTGGAAATGGAAATGGAGAGAGAAATAAGTGAGACAGCAATAAATATGTAGTGCTTCCCCCTTCTAAGATGACCAGGGGATCAAGCAAACATTTCCTCACAAGATAATATTAACAGCTTGTTTTGGAGAAGTAGAGTCAAAAAAAAAAAAGAGACGTTCTGCTAAGGATGGGGTAACTGCCAGTCAAGGCTCAGAGCTCTCAACAAAGGTCTCTAGGACTCTTCCTAGAGACCTAGAGGTGTGAAGAGATGCTAAGAATCTTTAGTCTAATTAGGGAAGGAATTGTTTCAGTACTTTGTTTAAAATACAGCTTATTTTTTTTTTAGACCAAGGAACTGCGAACATCCTAGGATGGTTAAAAATCCCCTCCACTTTACATAGGCATATTTCAGTGAAATCAGAGTAAATAGCTAAGCTGTGTGTCACTAGGCAGCAGGCAAGACATTTCACTCCTGGAAGAAGAGGAATCTGGATACTCTAGGGAACCCTGAGGAACATAAAAACTGCAGTTGAACAAACACACAATTCATTTCACTGGCTGTCTGATGGAGCAAGGCAAACATTGCATCAGTTGACTCCGAAAACATGGATGCACTTATAAACACGAACTGCTTTCAGCATTCTTGTGCAGGATTTGAATTTTCTAGGGGGAATATCAATGTAAAACTTGGAGAAAACAGATAATTAGCCCCCAAACCAGCTACACCACTTGAAACGAAATGGGAGTACCTCAGATATTAAAAACTGTCTTTCTAGATAATCTATCTAAATCTATCAATGTGATATAGTGTCTGGATCCCAATTAAAATCAATGTGTGTGGCTATTGCCTTAATGATTTCATCTTGTCACCTCAGCAATAATCCTAAAACAGGAATAGCTGAGTCTTGGTTTATCGTATTTTTCCAGCTTCTAAATAGGTCTGAGTAGAAGGTAAAAAAAAAAAAAAAAAAAAAAAAAAAAGACTTTGCTTGCTTTTGCTTTTTAAAACTTACTTTTTCTTCTAAAACTGCCAGTCAACAAACTCAGTTTTCCACATGAAAGTCAGGCCAGGTTAGTTATGTCTCTTGCAAAGGCAGCAATAAAGAATCAGCTGAGGGTGAGCAGGGACAGCTCCCAGCTCCTGTCGCTGTCGGGGTGGTGGCACTGATGAGTTACTTGTAATTTATTTCAATCGGCAGAGACAGCAGGTACAACTCTGCGTGCACTCAGGAAGGATTGCTCAAGTCAGAGCAGACCATTCTGTTCAAAGGCAGTTTTCAGTGTAAAGCTACATTTATCACGCTCCCGGGAGGGGAAGAAAAAATGCTATAATGCTTCCATTGCTGTATAAAGCAAATGCGTGGCTGCGGTTCGATGAGGTGATCTGGCTTTTAAACTTCATCCTGGAAAAAAAATGATTGAGGAGTTACTGAGTACAGCTGACAGGGAGGGAAATTAGAGACAAAATTAGCTGGGTTAAAATATTTTCAGCATGGAAATATAGTTAAAAAAGGTAGGAAAGGTGAAATTGCTTAAATTGTGAGATTGCAATAATCACATATTCTACAGACTGAATTTTGCTGTCTTTTGCTTGAATTGTTTAAAGATTTCCTGCTTTTCTACAATACAATTATTTTTTTCTTATTCTCATTGGAGAGAAGGAAATGTGAGATGCTAAAAATTTTATCAGGGAGGGGGAATTTATGTCCACTTCATTTTTATCTTGGATTTAATTCTATGAACAACATAGACAGATTTATCAAAATTTCTGAGAAGTCATTGGGATTTTTTTGGCTGAGTACTGGCTGTCACGATTCTTCTAGTGCATATTGCCCTATGGATCTGCTGACATTGGTACTGATGGGGAGACATGGGTGTGCTCAGCCTGCAAGCACCACAGGCTAAGACAGGATCAAAAATGGCTGATATACATATATATTCTATGAAAATGAGACTGATTTAAATTGTGATACAGGCCCTGTGCCACTTGCATCTGCAGAGCTGCAGAAAGGACCCACAAAGTTTATGAACAGAGTCAAATTGATTCAGTACTGACAAAGGACAATGCCTATGCAGAGAACTAATATCCTGACTGATTAAAAATTAAAGCAGTTGAAACTTTTCCAAGAACTGAACATAAATCTTGATCTGTGCCATGAGCCACAAGTCAGGCCAGCTGCCTGATTCGATGTCTTGCCTTCAACAGCAGCCTGTGCTCATCAGCAGGTGCAGGATGTCCATTGTGTCAGAAGTTATCCTAATTATGGTTTAGCTGGAATTTTTTTAAACAGAAATTTTACATCCTTTCTAAGGTGTTCCTGATTTTATGGTGCAGCTCTTTGTGTTTTCACTGTCTACCTTTTATCACATGAAGAGCTAACCCAGGAGTGACAATAGGGTAGACATTATTTAGGTATTTCAGTAGTAGGAGAAATCTGCATTTGTTCTGGTGCTTCACATCCTAAATTAGTCGTAAAATTTGAAGTTTCCTTCAAACTACTTGCATGTTATTAGGTTCATTTGTAAGGAGAGTGAAAATCATTCCAGGTTTTGTTCTGAAAATCATTCTGCATTTTATTGTTTTGGGAACTTACGTATGTCTCAGTACAGAAAGGTGAGCCTTCTGATAACCAAGAAAGGACAGAAGTTTGTCATGGGAGGTGCCTTGAGGCATAATGTGGTGCTTAGCTTGAAATATTTAACCTGTACGCCTGCTGAGGAGCAGCGGTTTTCTTCGTTTTCCTCTTTTCCATCCTAGAAAACATTCATACAGAATATCTGCACTCCCAGAAGTTTGCAAAAGATAGAATTAGATAAGAAAATGTTCTTTAGCTTCAAGGCCCATGGTAGGAAACATTAAAGGGTGTGGCAAACCCTGAAATCGAGCCTCACAAAAGGAACAACACCGAGTGTGATTGCTGGTGGTGCTTATGCAGTTTGTCATCCAGGTGAGAGGGTGACAGTGCCACGGTGTCCCCAAACACTCATATTTTATTTAATCCCTCACATATCAAGCCTACATACACGAGGAAAATGCACTCAGAGGCTGTAATGGTCCTCTGGATTTCTTGGCTTTTTTTACTAGGCCTTGAAAATGAGACAGACATCACTGAAGAAGAGTTGTTTTTACCTTTCTGAATCTTCCTATGGAAGCTGTGCTCATAACACAGAGACTGACTCTACATGTCGATAAGGAAAGCAAAATTTAACTCTCATCTCTTCAAAAGGAAAGCCACATTTCTTCCACAGCAACTGGTAATCTTCACTTTGTCTTGACTTTCTGAGATGTGCAAAAGCGTTGATTTTGTCCTAAATGTAATTATTTTTCTTCTCTCTAGCTGATCTAATGAAAACATTTCTTGTATCTTTAGAAAATCATGGCTAGACAACACTACAATTTAAAGGCTAAAAGCATTATTTAGAGAAGAAACTTCACTTGTGTTGTCATTTTGGACTCTATTCAACACTGGTTTCTTTTTCAAAACTCCTGTTAGGACTCACAAAAAGGTAAATATGTAAGAATCAGGGAGTATCATAAGAATAAAAGCAGTATTGTCATTGTTCTGAGTGAATAACTTTTAAAAATCACTTTTAACATCTCTCCTTATACTGTATAGCAACAACAAATTCCAGCACTTTCAATGCCACACCAAACACTCTGTGGTTTTGCCCCTGAATGTGGCTATTAATGCCATAAACAAATTAGATAAGTGGAGGCATGTCATTTAAATCTGTTGATAGCTTCAAGTTATCAGTATTTAAAGGAAATATTCAGCTAGAACTTTCTATTTTCTTACAAGGAGGAGGCTTTTCTTGGTAACATCCATCATAGTTAAGAATCTGCTGGGAATGCACCTGATACATTGATGTTTACAGTCATTACACTGCAACTTGCTAAAAGATTTCCTTAAACTGCAAGATTTTTACCTGAGGTTGCATCTCGTGATTGAAAAGTGGTGTTATTTGAGAGGGGCTTTCTGAAAAACTTAAGGTCTGCTTTTTTTTTTTTTTAATAATAGGTTTAGTTTTGCCAGAAATCTAATGAAAGCTCCCCTGCATATGAATTGCACATTGCTTTGATCACAGTGGTGGGAAGGGAGGAAAATGGAAAGCATACATGGTGTAAGACACTTATTTTATTCATCCCTCAGGAAAGGACAACAGGGAGATCAGGTAGTAAAACTTTATTCAAATACTGCACATGGGATATTTGGAAATGCCAAGCCTCACAAAAGACCCAGACCTTCCTTCCCTAACTTTTTATTCTTCGTGGAAGGAAGCTTTTTCATTGAGCCATAACACCTCACCAGAGCTGGGAATTAATATGTTTTGTTCCTTTCTAGATGAGACTGTGACAAAGCAATTTCTCAAAATCTCCTGGTGTTGCAGCTTCCTTGTGACACTTTTAACTCATCTATGAATACATAGACACATTCCCTCTCCCAGAGGATAAACCAAGGCCGCTGCCTGTGGCTGCCATAACTGCCCACAGAGGACCTAGACTTCCTGAGGGATGTTTTAATCCTGTCAAATCTCTTTCTGAGCACATTTTATTTGTTTCTTGTTCCATTCCTAGTGTTTTATAAGGTTTTGTTTCTTCATTAACTCAGTCATGAGCTGGAAATAGATATGTGTCTCTCATGAGTGTGCTCCAGAGAGGGGCAATAATACACAATAATGCTTTGATTGATGCATTAGAGCGAAGACTGTCAAACAATGAGATATTATTATTATTATTATAGTACTATGTATTACATCTATAATTAATATGGTACCATACCAGCTTATTGGCTGTGTTGTATATATATATAATACATGTGTATTTTACACAGATACTGATATTGCTTATTTACACAGGTATTACTCATTATTTTACACAGATATTATTTAATACATGTTATAACTGTAGTATTATAGACGAAAGAGATGAAAACTGGAACATTATTACCTGAATAACTCAAGTTTTAACAGTAATTTACAGATCTGCAGGAAATCCGAAGTTCATAACAACCTGAGCCTGAGTTTTGCCCTTTGTCTGGCCCTTGCTGTGGGAGCAGCAGCATTTGGCAAAGCAGGCACACCCCCAGAGCCTCCCAGGGGAGCAGTACCCTGCACTGTGAGAGATGGACCTTGGCCCTTTGAATTAAGGGAAGAGGTTTTTCAAAACTTGGAAATATGGAACTTAACACCAACAGTTCCAGTTTTATTATCAAGACTATGGCCTTGATTTTCAAAGCCACCTGTCTTGCAATAATTCTTATGGACTGCAGGCTGGAATATTTATAGATTTTAATTGACTCCAGCAACATGTTGGTTTTTAAAAACAAGTAGCATGTTGAAATCCAGGTGTAAGACCGTTGTATCACAAATAATCGGACACATGGTTTTTTTCCTTACTATTTGTTTCTCAAAACTGATACACAAGATAGACATAGAATCATAGAATCAGTAAGGCTGGAAAATATTTCCAAGGTCATGGGCTCTGGCCTTTGACCAAGCACCACATTGTCAATTAGACCTTGGCAATAAGTGTCATGTCCAGTCGTTCCTTAAACGCCTCCACCACAACCAACAAGGATTAAACCCACAAAACAGCAGTGGCCTCAACCTCACTCCTTTCCCTGCTTCAATTTTAAAAGCTGGTTTTGGTGTTAATTCTATACCTGATTTGATGAAACCGATTTCATGAGGTTAAACATTTTTCCCTCTGCGAGTTGTTAAGTACAGCCGCATTTGTTTTGGACATGGAAAGGCAAACAGAGATGATCACTTCAGGTCTTTACTAATTCTGTTTTAAGGAATTTCAGAATATGGACAATCCTTGGAAACAGCAGAAAATGTGTACTAAGGCACAGGACTTTACTGGATGGTGAGAGAGGAAGAGGTAGATGGTAATAATTACAATGGCAACTATGGATATAATAATGATGCTAATGATAGCAATAACCAGTTATTTTGCTTTTTAATTGATACTAATTACCTGAAGAAACCACAGAACAGATTCTTGATTGGCATATTTCTCAGGACAAATTGTGAAAATTAACTAACTTCCAAATAAAGACTTTCAGCTGATTAAGTGGCTCCTACTCTATTTTATACTGAATTTTTTTATGACCAGAAAATCTTGGATTCCATAAAAGTAAAATAAGTGAAATGAGGGTATTTTTAATTACAGGAAGTAAAGCCTAAAAGAAGGATGACATATTTCAAATCTTTCCCCTCTTTATTTTTTTCCCTTAAGTTGAGATTGGGTGAATATTTGATACTGCTGAGCAGCAGGGCCATGATTCAGGCAAGCACTTGAAAACATGCCTAATTTTAAGCTATGCATTTGCTAAATAAAGAGCCAGCTAGGGCTTGTGGGATCCTCATGAGGTTTTAAACCTGATTCGGTTCACTTTGTGCGCTGAAACTCGGGAACAATGAACTAACCCACTTCTGACTCCCAATGGTGAATCCAGTTAAGCAGGCATGTGGGTGTTTAAGGACTGCTCCAATTTATGCTTCCTATTTTTGTGTCACTTATGCTGTGATTAAAATAAGAATACAATGGATATAAAATATGCCCAGATTATTTCTGCATTCAGGAGCATTTCTCCACCAGCTTCCCTGTATTTCTTGGGGTTTTCTCTTTCCCTGGTCCGTAAGGTTTCTTGTACAATTTAGCAATAGTACCTGAACTAACTTCTTCCATCTAATATAAGTATTACGGATAAACAATTAATAACATAAAACGTGGCCCCCTCTTCAGTTTTTCTGTGATGTGTGAGAGATTTCTCTGAGGTTAAAGGCAAACTCCAGCTTTGCCCATAACACCACTGCAGCCAGTTTTCCCTTGGTCAGTGTAAACCCTGATTGCAACAGCAAATATGACTGGGTAGAAAACTATCTCAGTAGCAGAGGAGAGGAAGAAGCCAGGGCATTTGACTTACTGACCCGTGAGAGAACTTTTAATTCCAGAATTGTAGGGACGTGAAATGTCACCATTTACGCACAATGAATAGATGCCATCCTGCTGGTGCAGATTTTTTCCTTTGTTGGATTAGAAAAAGACTTCACACAACAGAAAACTCCAGGATCTTTGTCATTCTGCACATCCTTGTGTGGTTTAGAAGATATTTTTCACAAAGGTGGTCAGAGGGCTGGAGCTCCTCTGCATGAAGACTGACTGAGAGAGATGGGAGTGCTTAGCCTGCAGAAGAGAAGGCTCCAGGGAGACCTTATAGCCCCTTCCAGTGCCTAAAGGGGCTTCAGGAGAGCTGGAGAAGCAATTTGGAAAAGGGCCTGGAGTAACAGGACAAGAGGGAATGCCTTCCCAGTGCCAGAGGGCAGGGTTGGATGGGATACTGGGGAGAAATCCTCCCCTGTGAGGGAGGTGAGGCCCTGGCACAGGGTGCCCAGAGAAGCTGTTGCTGCCCCTGGATCCCTGGAAGTGTCCAAGACCAGGTTGGACAGAGCTTGGAGCAACCTGGGAGAGCGGAAGCTGTCCCTGATCACAGCAGGGAAGTTGTACCAGGTGACCTTTAAAGTACCTTCCAACCAAAACCATTCTGTGACTCTGGGATTCTGTGATGACTCTATTACTATCGCATTTGGCTGCTCTTTTTCTTTTAGTTCTCTATAATTTTGTGAACCCTTCCCCACCCCAAGAGGATCCAGTTGCTTGAGCCCAGCTCCCAACTCAGCCCCAGCACTGGCAGAAACCATCCTCTGAAGTTTAACCTGAAATGCAGGCAAACAGCTGCTGCAGGCAGAGTGGGAGCTTCAGACAAAATTCATCAGAGAAGCTTCCATTGAGACATAAGGTGCAGAAGGGACACCCTGGCTTTCTGAACTCCTTCTCAGAAAGGAGCCTGGATGTGGCTGCACCCAATCTCCTCCCCAGACTTAGGAAACAGTTTATATTTAAGGAATTATACAGGTGTAATTGAGTCTTTATGTGACTTTGTCCTGCAGCATTAAGGATGGCACACCGAATATATTCATATAGAAAAAATAATTCATTTAAATTGATTATGGTAATGACTAGATTAAAAGATCTTCATCAGAGTTATTTGCCACACAGAATAGGTAGCTACAACTACTAGTATAATTCCCTATTTTTGAAGCTATATTAAAGCTAGCAAAAGATGATAATTAAGTAGATATTGATGCCACTCACCCACACCAATGATCACGGGTCAATCTCAGACTCCAGGAGTAACCTTGAGTGACATCCCTGCTCAAGAGAGGAATCTCCACACTGGAAGGGGTGTGTTAGAGGTCCCTGATGCTAAAGAGTTAAATGGTTAAGTTAAGACTGCCAGTCCTGTGCCTCCAGGCCAGCTGTGTCAGCTCAGCAGCTCTTAGGGTAAGTTATTGATAACTTGTTGGTTCCCTTATCAGGTACTTTAAGAGGTAGTTTGTTCTTCCTCAGGATGTTTAACTTTAGGAATGAGTCAGGCTGGTTTCAGGTTCTTCAACACCAAACACAGCATGCCCCCCCTTCCCCATCCACCCCTGGTAACTTTGCAAATAACAAATTTGGGATTGATTTACCCCTGCTCCAGGTGGCACATCCAGCTACAGCATCCACCCAAAACCACCCTCAATTTAAAAGGGCCAAAAACTGCTGTGGCCGCTGTGTCCCCAGCCGAGGGACAAGCTCAGGCTGTGCTCCTGGGCCATGGCTGTGTCCCCAGCTCCATGGGGCTCCAGGGACTTCAAGAGATGGAGACAGACATCTGCAAACACTGGGGTCCCATCACATCCAGAACATTGGCAGCTGTGGGACGAGCACCCGCAGTGAACGCGGATTGATTGTCATGTCCCTCGTATCAGTCTGGCGTCCACGGCCTTTGAACACCTGCATTTATTTGGAAACTGTTATTCCTTTTGTTTGCTTTCTTCTTACACAGACAGTGATTTGTTTAGTATATGCCCTGTTGAATTAATCACAGTTTAGTCTTCTCTGCTGGAACACAAATGTACCCATTTATATACAGTAAAAAGAAAAGAACACTATATTTTTCTTCCCAATGTCCTAATACATGGTTTTGGGAAGAAACAAATTTTTACCTGGATACGAGAAAATGTATACTTTGCTGCTTTCCCTTGTTTGCTCAGATAAACCCCTTTATCACTGGTGAATAAAAGAACAGGGGTCTTCTGCTAACCTGAAATATCTGTTTCATTTCTTTCAAGTGATAAGATTATGTAATTTCATATTCAACATCACTTCATCCTGCTGCTGGTGTAGAGTTTGTATGAATTAGAGAGTGAAATCACGGCATAAAAGTCATATATTTTTGTAGAAGCACTGACCATCAGACTAGTTATTGTTGTTTTATTAGCAGTGCCATAATGCGCAGAATTAGACCTACAGTGAAAGTTGGAACTTTCACCCTAAACTACCAAAGCTCAGAATTTAGGTGTAAAAGTTTATGCACATTGGTTTATGCACATTTACCACTATTTTGTTGGTACCTTCATTCAGGAAAAAAAGTCATGTCAGGAGCAGAAGAAATACCTGATCTTTCCTGTAAGATCTACCTGGAGCTGCACATCCTCAGAGGGGTATATGTGAGAAATATTTACCTATGTTTTGTGAACAAAGATTGAAGAGTTGTGGAGAGGAGAGTAACTTATGCCCAATCTTACTGTGAAAAATAGGCAAAGTTCCTCGAGCTGCTTTTTAATTGATCTGTTGTGCTTTAATCTTAAAGCTGTCCCATACATCAACTTCAACTCCCAGGAAACCTCAGTCCTCTATAAAAAAGGCAGTTCTGCTCACATTTCTTCCAAGGGAAAGTTGCTGTTCTTTTCAGGGGCAAGAGGAATGGATCCACACCAAAGAAATCCATGTCTGGGATATAAATGAAACTAACACAGAGCTGCACTGAGCACTTAAATGATTCCAAAATGCTGTGTTTGTTGTGGCACCGATAGGCAGAGAAAATCTGAAGACTTGAATGTAGATAAAAAAATAAGTAAGCTTATAAAGAAAAATATTAATAAATAAACAAATATATGTAAGAACATTACATGCCAGTTCATTGCCTCTGGTATATTTGCTCATCTTATGTTCTGCACAACAATTGTTGTATGGAATATTATGCACCACCTTAGGCTGGCAAGGAAATTGTCCTGTAATAGTGGATGAGGATTTTTCCTAGGTTGTACCTGTGTTTGAAACAGCTGCTCCAATTACAGCAATAGATTGTATCTATAAATGAAATCCACCAGCTCCTGGGAAATCAGTTCATACCAAATGCTTGCGTTTGTGTTTCTAGAAACACAGGCTATTACAGGACTGGCAGGGCCGGTGCTTGCTCTCACAATACTTTCCCTAGAATCCTTAGTGAAATTCATTTTCTCAATTCCTTTCTTCAAAGCTCCCAGTGGTGTGGTCTTAGGACTTCTCAGGATTGGTCTGGCAGTGCAAAACAAAGATGGGGTTTACAGCTCATCTTTCCAGATACAAAGACAGATGGAAACTGAAGCTTTCTCTGAGGCAGCTGTAAAAAAATGCAGAACAAAAACCCAGAGGGACTAATGACTGCTCCAAGCCTCACCAATTCTCACTTCCAGTGACATGAGGGAACATTTGGACTGGTCCTACCTACAACAGCTCAGGGAAGAGTGATGACACAAACGAATGCATGGGCAGTTACCATGGTATCTAATCCAAGACACCTACCTGTATCTCAACACAAAACACGTGTTACATACACCTTTCAAGCCCAGCACAGTCCTACAAGATCAGTTGGGTACATTTAATAGCAAGTGTGCTGAATGGCTACAGAATACAGGTTAATACCTAAAGCTCCTTTCTGGGAAACAATGAACATCCAATACACATTTTGTTGCCGTAGCTCTGCTATCTACATTACAGGTTAATTCATTACTTCACTTACAACCTTCTGCACATAAGTAAATGAGCTCAGTTCTTCCCCTCCTTTGCATTCTATCTGCTCTTTTACACATCTGAAAAACCCCTGTGAATTTGGCTGTTATGTCAGTATATGAGTGCCAGGGGAAGAGTGGAGAAGTACTTATCTGCCAGATCATTATTTTCATTCCCAAGGAGGCTAATATTCAAAAATGGCCCTCACCAGTCATAGAAAAATTGGACTGGAAAAAACAACCAACAAACACTTGTAACATAAACATCAATTGTATATAGTCACAACCTTGAGAAATATATATTGCAAATAAAGATCTCCAAGGTATTTATCACAAGACAAAATTTTTTTGTCCACTAAAAGGTACTGTAATTTTTAATTTAATTATGAGTCACTCAAAGCAAGATTTCCTCAGCTGGGGTGATAATTGCTGTCCAAAACATCATCAGTCAGTCAGCACTACCTGACTGGCAGCAAGCAGATGTGTGAAAGCCTCCATGCTTGGTTTAGGCCAGCAGCCCTAGGAGATTCATCTGTGTTAAGAACCAATGTGAAACACACAGTTTTTAATCTGAAAACCACCTGCACCACTTTTGGGAAACAAATCAACATTTTCATTATGATACACAGCAAGCTTACAACACTTCCAGATAATAGTTAACAACAGGATAACCAATTTTGAATTTATTGCCAAAGTTTCGGGTTATGGATTACCAGAAGAAATATGTTAATAGAGTTTATGGGTCAGATTAAGATCACTAATACTTAGAGTGCAGTCTCACTTAAGGTAAAACATATAATTGGTTGCAGATGTTGAGCTACCACAGGAGTTGCTGCATTGAAAAGAAGGCAAGGGAAGCAGACTCAGCCTGCTCAGCTGAGATACGTTTTGCGTCAGTTTATGTCATTGCAGCAGAGTCAAGCGACTTGACAGACATTTCAATGTAATATAAAAATATTTTTGGTGGTGTGAGGAACCCTGGGAGCAGAAAAGATGGCATTCTGAGGCAAAAGAAGTCAGCCTCTGTGAGAGAGCAGCACAGTCTCAGCCCCCGTCCTCGGCTGGGGTGCATTCCATCAGTCCTCTGAAGAGCTCTGGGAACAGATTTTTCCCCTCTTGTTGAGGGAAGATGGATACGCAGCCTCCTTTTACTGCCTTTGCTTCCACCTTCCCTCCAAACACACAGAGTGTAAAGACTGCGTAAGAAAACAGTTCTTCATAAAATTCCCAATGCACAGTCTTTCAAGACCATATTTTCTTTGAGGGCCTGAATTTTCTGTTTTGCTGACAAGGATAGTAAAGGTAATATATTGTTTTGTTCTTAGTGGATATTATGATCATAACTCTACAAATCCTGTTAATCCTGCCACAATGTTGATGTGGATTAGCCTGGGGAAATGTAGACATGTCTGCAGTGTCCTTAAGCTTTTCCTTTCCTTTTGACACTGCTTTTTCATTTTAGAGTGGCAGTGATCACAGTGTGTCATACTGTAAATTATTCCTAGGGCTTAGGGGGATCTGAAATTGCTGTGTGTAAAAAAAAAGGTTGTGGAAGCAGAAGTAGATCAAGACAGTAAGAAATTAAGATCTCCCTAGAATAACTGTGACTTCTCCACTTCAGTTGCCACAGTCAATTGATGTCTGGAGGACTGGTGTGAGATTTCACACCAGTTTATCAACACAGAAAGTGCACGAGTGTCAGCTCTTGTGCTGGAGAGGAAGAATCTGGGGACTCTGAACTCGCTGTCCTGTAGCCTAACACGATGACAGGTTGCTGGCAGAAGCTGCTGGGCTGGTGGAGCTTGGTGGCTGAGACACCAGGGACAGTTTTGCAGCAGTCAGGCAGGATCTGTGCTTCTCCATCTCTTTAGCACTTGCCTGAATTCCTGTCCCAATCAGTTGACAGCTCCATGTGTCCCACTGCAGCATGTAGGCTTCCCACACAGTGGTGCTTTGCCTCATTCCCTGTTCTGCTCTTGCAACAAGAGCTATAAACCTGCATATCAACACAAACCACAGAAAAGGAGGACCATGTTAATTAAACTGCACTGTAAAACATTGAATCAGATAAGCTTTCCAGTAAACAGTTCAATCTGTTTTGACTTTGAGAAAGGAACACTATTTACAGCCTGGAGTTGTTAACTCCTTCATGCATTTTTTGATGAAACAGGACACTCCCACAAGTTGT
Organism: Lycocorax pyrrhopterus obiensis; assembly: GCA_014706295.1. Taxonomy (NCBI): domain Eukaryota; kingdom Metazoa; phylum Chordata; class Aves; order Passeriformes; family Paradisaeidae; genus Lycocorax; species Lycocorax pyrrhopterus. The sequence continues at coordinate 68,368,444 of JACSVZ010000014.1, forward strand.
TCCTCTCTCATTTCACTTCCCAGAGTTAAAATATTCCTCAACAGAGAGTGACTTTCCTCTGGGAGAAAAACACACTGAGAAGACAAGGTCTGTGTTCCTGAGGCCCGGATAAGTTTCAATTCCTTGTTCTTAAAAACGAATTCAGTGCTGTACACAGAAGCTGGTGTTTCTAATGAATAATTTTTTAGATTCAGCTGTCCTGGGAACTGTTCATGAAACAGAGGGCTAGGCTAGAAAATTTAGGTAGATTCTAAGCAGGATCCTAACTTTTACTTTTATGGGAAGACCTGTAGTGAAGTCAGTACCAGATCTTTGCTTTTTTGTCGTTTTTGAGCCCTTGTGAACAAACCACCCCCCATCACCACCTGGGCATGACGTAAATTGAGACTTTTATACTTGGGAAATTATAATGTTTACAGCCTCACCAACAGCACCAGTCCCCTTCACAAACACCTGAGGATGACGGGTTTGAGTGATAATGCCTGGTGAGAGGGTTTGAGGGAGCAATGGATGCTGTGTTAGGCTAAGCATTAAAGCCATTTGAGAGCAGCCCAGCTGTGTGTGGATCAGCCTGCCCTTAAATGCTGTGCAGAAACAGAGCCTTCATACAACCCTTTGTTCACCGAGCTTTGTTTTCTCTCCTATTCTCCTTCTTGCTGACTGTAAAAAGTGAACTAATTGGCCTCATTTTAATCTCAGTGTCCCCATGACAGAAGAAAATTAATTCTTCCTGTCTGTTAAGTCCTCAATTTATATCTTGAAAACTTTTCCACGTAGTTAAGACATTTCAGTTTGTCTTTTCTTGTCTGCTTCTAGTACTCTGAGACTGACAGTGGTTTCATGAGCCCTTTTTCTGTCACTGTCAGGGAGATCCTTGCACATCTGCCTATGGAGGGAGTAACATTCATACCATTCTGTGTCTAAGAGATCTTCAGTGTGAAAACATATTGGGTCAAACTCCAGTTTACTGCATTCCAGTAAGAAAACTGCTGCCCTGTAAAGTGGGATCATGCACAAAACATACAAAACATACAGCTCGTTCTCCTATTTTTTCTTTTCATGCTCCTTATCTTTAGTAAAAGCCACCTCTTTTCAACTTCAGAAGCACATACAATAATAAACCAAACAATTTATGAAGTACTTTGGTTGTTATGGGTATTTTTAAAGGATTTTAGTCCCTTGTGGCAAAAATAACCCCCCAAACAAACTTTAAAAAATCTTGCATGTTTTTACTTCAGACATTTGTTCCCCATCAAACTGTCTAGGCATGGATTTCATGAAAGGCACTTAAGCAAAAAGGCTCCTTTTCTGTTTGCAAATGTTCCTGTTAGAAATAGTGGATGGGAAGAGCAGAACAATTTGCTGTATGGTAGTGGTGAAGTGCTGACAAGGCAAACAGCCTTGGGACAGGGACATTCTTTGTGGGACAGTGGAAGACCCTGTTTGTGCTAAAAGGAATCTAAAAAACCAGTCCTTTCTGGGATGAAAAACACAAGAAACACATTAAAAAGAGGTAAAAAACAGATAAAATAGGTAAAAAAAAGAGATCACAAGCAGGTTTTTATCACTTGAGAATTTGCAAGAAAGACTGGAAACTTAGCAAGAACAATTAAAAAAATTACAAACTGTCAAGTTAATTTGAAATAGATTTAAAATGTATGAAGTTCAGTTATGGAAACTGAGGTACCTATTCACATCTTTCTCTCCATCACCAGAAATCTATGATGCACTTTGTGGAGGCACACAGTCAGCCATCCCCCCCCCCCCCCACCAAATTCCTTCCCGTTTTCAGTCAGTTTGGCAGATATTTTGGGTTCTAGAGGGGAAAATGGGCTGGTCAGCTCTGACGCTGGTGGTGGGGCTGTGTCAGGGCGATGCTCTGAGAGGGAAGTGGAGCCAGGAGCTGCAGTGTCCTGATGAGTGCTTCATCTGCATCCTGGGGAGTGGCAGAGAGAGCGTGAGCTGTGTGAGCAGCACTAGCATGGCACAGTAATATCATTATGCTAGAAATAGCACGTAGGGATGATAATGAGCAGTAATAAAGGTAGACATGATAATTATAATAATATCTTGTCCACCACCAACGTGAAAGTGTTGTGTAACAGTTGAAATATATATGTAAAATAAGGTTAGGAATAAGTGTTATAATATATAAGTAATACATATGTGTTGACTGAGCTGCACCAGTTGGCTCAGCTTGTGAACAAAGTCAGAAAAAAGAACAAACAGCTGTGTCGTAGAAATATCTCCTACTTCTTGTGCTTGTTCTGGGGGCACTCTAAACTTAACACAGTTAGAGTAAAGCAGCCATTTCCACAACCTTAACAGCTTTCATGCCTAAGCCCATGAAAGTCTGTTCTTGGTGCTGTAGTTCAGGGCATTTCAAATAATGCATCATGGTAGATACCAATTTCCCAAATGCTGCCACATGCTGCAAATGCTTTTATATTTAAATTGTAGTAGACGTTGCACTGTGGAATACACTTCAATTGCCATAGTGCCTTTGAGAAGCAGCGTTGATGTTGACAACAGTTTATAAAGTGTTTGTACTCTTAGTTGTTCTAAAATAGGCAATTCTGTAATTCTATATCGAGTGCTTGTGCAAGGACTGCCCTGAATTTTGACCATGCAAAAGGAATTTAGATTTTTTGCTAGATGCTTGTACATAAAATAGTTCAAGAAATGCAGGTGATGTTTTTAAGAACTGTCTAGCATTAAAAACAAAAAGAAAAAATTTTTTATCCTTGTTTTGCTCAACCAGAGATTCAGAACCAAAACTGTCACTGCAGGGAACTGCAGCTTGGTAAGCAGGTCGATGCAGAGAAGCCAGTGCTACCCCTGCTAACAGCAAACCTGCTGGGTGGATAATGAGATACCGCGCTCTGCAGCATTGCAACCCAGACAGAAACCTGCCAGGGCACCGGCTCCACTTACAGAAAAATGAAGGCAAGGCAATGCATGAACTGAGCCTGAGATTTAATTTTTATGTAGCTTGGTCCTGCGAGAAACCTGATGCAATATGCTGGGTTAAATGAAGCATGCATTATAATGATACTGACAGAATGGGGAAGAGGGAGGCGGAGGGAGGAAAGGAGAGAGGGAGGGAGGATGGGGAGAGGAGGAAAAAGGCTGGTAGAAAGTCTTACAACAAAGATGTTTCTAAAGCAAGCTTTCAGCTCCTTCTCAATTCCTTTCCTCAGAAAGACCAAGCTGTTAATTGGAAATATTAAATCCAGGTAGAGCATTTATACACAGATGTGCTTTTGTTTTGCCTTGGTGTAGTCACAGACCACAGAGCACCGTGGTGGTTGTGTCTTCAGGAAGCCACACGGTGTGTGGTGTCTCCTGAAGTCCATGGGGTGCCAGGGGAAGAGTCTGTGATGGCTCAACACATTGAGGTTAAAATACTTCACTGTGGCTGGGAGACAAGTATTTAAAAAAAAAAAGAAAGGTAAAACACTGTATTATAATAATTTGTTTTCTATTCAGCTACAGTGAAATGTGACCAACAGAAGCCTCCTGGAGCAGGAAGCCAAAGGACCATGAGCAGATTGCCCAGGACCATAAAAACCCTGTACCTTTACAGGGCAGTAGGAAAAAGAGACATTGAAGTATATTTTGCAATTAGAGAACAGAAGAAAGTGATAGTTCTAGAAGACTAGGACTATCTGTCTCCCTCTGAGTCTGGTTTGATGTTAGCAATTTAACTTGTTGAAAATATTACTCAGCACCTACTCAGGGAATGGAGTCGAGGAGGAAAAATGGGTTTGGTGCTCTGCTGAGAAGGTAATTGCAGATCAAGTTTAAGGCAGAGAACAAAGAGCAAAAGGAGTTCTATCTTACTGAGACAAAAATACCATTTACTACTCATTAGGCATTGCAAACACAGAGTTTTCTTCGTGTTCGTGGGCTGAAAAACATAAAGTATAAATGCTACAGGATTTTCAGAAATACAGTTTTTCATGCAGGAAGAATGGGAAAGAGATTTGAAGTTAAGCATCAGAGTCATACTTTCTTTGTCCAATAAAGAATCATTTTAACTTTTTTCACCCTTAGTTTTTTTTCCATCTCCCCAGTGTCCAAATTAGTGGGTGGAAGTTTAATCAGAGTATTATTGCAGTGTTCAGCATATGCAGGATGTTGACTTAAAAGGATATTACTTGCTACGATAAAATATTCCATGTCTACAGTTGTTTTCATGGGTGTAATGGCCTAATGGAAATTCTAATTATTGTAGTCAGTTATGCTACATATGTATCTACTGGGTTTTAATGACATTCTTCGTGGGGTAAGAGGTGGTTTGGTTTTTTTTTTTTTGTTGTGCTCTAGAAAAGACGTGCAAATGCAGAGGTGGAATAATTTGCATGAGTATTTACATATTTTTCAGTTATTGTCAATTGATTGATTTCCTGGCCTGGGGTTCATGTTCAGTGGAAGCTTTACTGTCTTCATGGAGAACCAGGCCTAAAGCACTGGACATGCTTATTGTTCCAGTCAGCTTTCCCTTTCGATGCATAAAAAACCCTTGCATTTCTACAGTGGACCTCTAGCTGGGGATGATTATACTAGCAGTCCTAGTTTTCAAAATCAAAAGGCTGTTTTTCATAATTTTTCATCACACCAAAATATTCCTGCATTTTGATTGAATTTTGACCTTTTACTTGTCCTCCTTGACGTTATTGAAAAGCTTTGGTGAGTGTGTGAGTCCAATAGACTGAAATAAGTGTTACAGGCACAAGTGAAAACTTGATTTAAGCTATTAGTGCTATTAGCTATTGATTAGTGCTATTGGATCTGCAGATACATGGGCTCATGGATCCACAAATACTGCAGAACACTGTCACCACCAGAATACAGCAGGATGGGCTGTTTCAGCTGGTGAAAGCCACTGAATATTCGCATTCAACTCACACAGTCCTTTCCTCACCAAAAGCCTTTTTAAAGAGCATTAATGTTACTGTGGTGATTTTCTCTTAGTGCATAATTCTGAGAGTAAGTAGAGTAACGGGATCTGGTGTCATTACCTACAGATATTGAAGCAACGTTCTTACACAACAAAGTTAAGACAAGAACAGCAGGAATTGTTTTCTCTGCAGTTTCTAACTTTCTGTATCCATGGAAGCAGCAACTGCAACGCCATCCTCAAATCTTCTCTGAGCTGATTCAGTGGTAAAGCAGGAAGGTGTGAATCTCTTTGACTAAAAACCAACACCTTGGTTTTGTTTGCATGGCCATATTTCTTCTTATTTTTCTGTCTTGACAATGCAAAAGCTTCCACAAAACCCCAATTTTTATGTACGGGGGATGATTTGTTGGAAATTAATTGGATGATTTGTCACTGGATGATCCTGGATGTTTTTGGTGCTGTGCCATCTGCCTGGTAAGGCAACTGAACTGATGTCAAAGTCCTTTTCTCCCTGGTCCTACCCCTGACCTGAGCAGCCCCTGTGGTCTTAGAGGGTGTTACGGTGTTTTGGAGAAGGCAAGAGCACCTAAAATCAAGGCACCAAATGTTTTTCACTGCTGTGGCAAAACACTCATGTCCGGCTAAGCAGTGCTGATATTTCTGGAAAGCAGTTTTCTCTCGTGATCTGCACCAGGCATGTACCTGATCTGTGGGAGTCCAAAGTGCAGGGAATATTTCTCTGCCTGTTTTGGGGGGTTCCATCCCCCTGGACAGCCCTGTCTTTGACCTTTGTCCATGGAGAAAGTTGCCGACTCTCTGGGAAGGAACAGAATCTACACTGGTGTGAACTGGGTGATAGAACATTATGTAAGATTGTCACAGGGTGAAAATTTAGAGGTGTTGGGTTTGTTAATATAGTAAATAGATAAAAAGCAAAAACTTCAAAATGGAGGATTGTTGTTGATCTCCAGACCTTCTTCTTCTTCTTCTATTACTCCATGTTCTGTGGCAAAAGTGGATTGAGAGGATTGGGTGAAAAATTCCGCAGTTCCTTTTACGTGACAAGGAGATCTATTGAACATTGGTAGAAAAGTAAAAATATCTCTCGTTTTGGGTTTTCATTGGCTGATTTACCTTTAAAAGGCTGTGTAATCTTGATAATTTGCCTTTTCTCTCGCATTCTCAGCTGTGGGTTATGTCAGTGGCCCGGCTTCTCTGATAAGATTTAATAAACAACTATCTGAAAGCAAGAGGCGTGGAAAAGTCCCGTTCATCTTCTGGATTTCTGGCAAGGACTCTAAAAATCTCCCCCATCCGGGGAGGCATAATTAAGGCACGGAAAAGTGTCACTGATCTTTGTGGTGAGCTTCCCTAAAACAGCAGAAACAGGCGCACTGGAGAGAAATCCGCTCTGGTGTCATGGAGAGCCCAGTCTTCCTCCAGCAGCAGAGCACAGAGAAAAATACTTTAGGCACCATGTCTGCAGAGAGTCCATCTGAGTCTGTGCTGAAGAGGGAATGGGGTTTGAAGGGTGCTTTTTTTACCCTTCTTTTTTTTGTTCCTCAAGCTCCATCCCTTGCCTTCCACACATAAGAAAAATGACACAAACCAGGACCCAAGACAGGCTGTCTGTAAACATGTGATTGCATTGCTTGGCAGTCTACAAACTGAGGAGCTACTGAAAAGAAGATATGAGTCAAAAAAACCAACCTCTTGAATGAATAAGCAAAATTACTATTTAAATCATGAACTTGGCCCATTGATCAATTTTATTGCTGAGAAAAGGAGGTTAAGAGGCTCCATTTAGATTTGTTTGCTTAATTGATTTTGATTTTGATTTCTTACTTGCATTTTTAATATTATTTTTCTGCCTGGTAAACTCTGTTTGATCATCTTCAGAGAGAATACAGTTGTTTAAAAATTCATTACTGCCATTTTTTACTTGTAGGATTTTCAATAAACTACAGCTTACAGACCCTGTGCTAGCAGGGGGAAAAATGAATATTTTATAGAAATATATTGAGAAAATAAATTACCTGTCTCAGAATACAGGCAGATACGACTTTCACTGATGGCCAGAAACCAAAAAAATACTTGATATTTTTATGTTCTACAGCATTATCTTTATCATGCCTTGTAAGGAGCCTGTTTCTTCTTCATTTCTTTATTCTCACATTCCCTCCTCTTCTCATTTTTTATGAATCAAGTATGACAACCCTAGTCAGTAGAAATATTCAGGCTGAAGCTGTTGGTATTGCATCAGGCACAGCCTACCAATATTTCATGTACCCTCTTTCATTCCTTTGGTCTTCCTTTCTGTTTCCATCCCCATGCCTCAATATTTTAGACCCTGAGGGCTGAATGGGCTGAAGAAATAGGAGAGACAGATTTTACCGGAAGAGGAGAGAGCTTTATCAGACCAAATCAAAAAATATTTCAAAATGGACAATTTGGTAGACAGAGAGACTTTAGGTAGTTTTTTTCACATCCCAGGTGACAAGATTTTTGTTCCTCAACACCTGATAATCTGTTCCATCTTTAGCAGTTAATTTAGGCAACGGTTGTATTCTTCTATCAAGCCTGGTTTTCTCCACCATCTCAGAAAGTGAGAACCAAACACCTTTGTTATCCTTCCTTGTGCTTTTAATTCCATCTTTAGCTGTCTACAGTTGGTTTCCTTTCTGTCTGTCCATGTCTGGCGACTTTGACTGCCTTGAGACTCACTGTTGAGCCCTTCCTTGATGTCAAACTCAAATTTCCAATTCACTTTATGACACAGAACTTAACATCTTTTCTCCTTTCCTTCTCCCATCTCTACAGCTTAAAATCTCTGCGTTTCAGACCTGGGAGCTGTTTCTTTGGGAATGTCTCATGAAATTTGACGCAGATGTCACATGAGTGTAAGGTTATATTCCTCGTGCAATGTAAATAGGTTTTGGCATTTGCAACTCAGGGAAAAGATCCAATTGCATTGAAAGACAGAAATAGAAAGTGAGCCTTAAATTTTAATGCAGGCAATTAAATTCCACTACCAGCATTTTGAGATTAATGGTACAGTGAAACAGGCCCACTCTTTGTGGCTCATTCTACTGAAATGGAATTAGATTCATAATATGAACATATGGAAGCAGTTTCCTTCATGTATATTTAAATTCAATATTAATATTTAACACTTATATTCATGGCTATGATTTTTCAGTCAAAATATGGCAAAGATTGGAGCAAAGTCTTCCACTGCTGCAACTCTAGAAGCAGTTATTCATTTCAGTGTAATTAATGTGGATTTAAAGCTGAAGCCAAAAGGAATACTCCCGGTAGCAGACTGCCTGTGCATCAGTTTTAAATTTAGACTTTTTCACCTCGAGGTTCAATTTTTGTTCTAATGCACCATTCACAAAAACGTTTTGTCATTTTAAGAAGAAGAAAAAAAAAACCCTAACCAGAAAAGGAGTGAAATGGAGTAGCAGTCTGTACCACCAGCCAGCAAATTCACACCAGCTGAGCCTCACACCAGACAGCCGGGACAATCTGCAACCTCCTAGGGAGGGGGCTGTACCCCTTGCCTGATTGTAAATGGCACCGTGAATCCCCAGCTCTGTCCACTTTCCATAAAGATAGTTCTTGAGCAAATCATCGTTTCAAGTGTGTTGATCCATCTCCCACCATCTCCTCCTCCTCCGGGAGGAGGTGGGACTGGGACACTGTAGCCTTGAGGCAGCAGTGGAGCGCCCAAGAATTCCCCTTTTCCCCATTCCTCTCCCTGTCATTCTGAGCATCTCAGTTTAAAAGGATGGACGAGCATTCCCCACAGGTGGCTGGCACCGAAACAGAGACTTCTTAGTCATCACAGGGATTTTTCCTGCTCCTCTCACTGCTCAGACACCTGCATATGCTGGCTTTGCCGCTGATTTTGATGGTGGTTGTCTGAATCCACAAGTGACGGTTCTGAACTCATCCTTGAGAGAATAACTCAAAATTCTGTGTTTTGGAGCTGAAATGGATGTGCTGAGAGGGCAGTCATGAACCACAGAAAGCTGGAGCTGTCTGCCTTTGAGTTTGGGACTGCCTTCGAGTTTGTGCAGCTGCTGGGTTGAATATTCAGGCATCCTAAAACCCCAGAGTTTCAGAGGACCTGGGTTTTAGGGAAGACAGCTCTTTGCAAACACTTGTAAATAAAAAAAGATGTTCAGAAGTCCTTATCTTCACTGCTAGTTATAAGCATAAAAAAGGCTGAAGTAGGCTGAAAAAGTAAACAGGCTGAAAGTAGTTTTGGCAAAAAGTGGGAAGTTAAGAGCCCTTCCTTTTTCTTTCTCTTTATGTCAACAGAGCTGTATTCACTGCAGATGTTATGTGCTTTTATTCTAAGCACACTTCATTTTTCAAGTTTATATTTATCTCCAAGTGATACCAGCCCTCAGTACTCCTAGAAAAAAGCTATCCCACCATTAGCATGACTGGCTTCTAACATATCAGTATTGTTGTGTTAACTTGAAGGAGAACATGAGAACCAAAACAATCCATTTATTCCTTACTCTTGTTAATCTAATGGGTATTTAGGCTTTCAATGTGCTCAAGAGACTATGCTCTTTTTTCTTAATAATGAACAATTCTAAAAATAGAGGAAATAAAGAAGGCAGTAAAGAGCCTGTCTTTTACCTAAATACCTGTTGGTTGGGTTTTTTCCAAGTATTTATCCAGAACTGAAAAATGCTTTTCCAGGGCAATGTAGAATGACTAAATAATACACAGACCACTAGAGATAGGTGAGTAGTGAGAACATCAGCACTGGAAACAGAAAGACACTTTACTGACACTATAAAAACTGTGTTCTTCTTGATCTCACCATCTTAGCCAACAGGCTGAGACAGCTGGGTTCATTTAGCCTGGAGAAAAGGCACACTTTATGTGCCCTTCTGGTACTTTGAGGGGTCTGCCTGCCCACGTAAAAAGTCCCTATTCCTCCTTTTTTATAAGTCCCCCGTGGCTGTGAGGGTGGTAAGACCCTGGCACAGGGTGCCCAGAGAAGCTGTGGCTGCCCCTGGATCTCTGGAAGTGTCCAAGGCCAGGCTGGACAGGGCTTGGAGAAACCTGGGAGAGTGGAAGGTGTCCATGCCCATGGCAGGGGTTGGAATGACATTTTCTTTAAGGTCCTTTCCAACCCAAACTCTTCTATGATCCTGTGATTCTCAGAACTTTTCAAATCTTTATATTCTCTGCACATATAGAGACATATTTTAAATCCCCATCACATCGCTGCAAGCATAGTTAAATCTCTGTGAGGGACTGTACTCAAAATAATTGGGCTCAACATTCACAAACAAAACAGCGTATTTGGAAGTTTTGCCAGATTTCTGACAATTTTTAAAGAAAACAAGAGAGAAAGACCTCCTAGGGCAACTATTAGTTTCTTTTTTTACAGTGCCTATTAGATTTCTTTATTTTTCTGTTAATTGGAAAAAAAACCCCACAACCAATGGAGGTATGTTTGAACATCACAGTTAGCAATTTAACTGTGAGGAAATAACTAAAAACTCAGTAAGTCGGGTGGATTTACAGCACATATCAGAAAATACAGTAATCACCTGGGCAGCTGGCTTAAGGGAAATAAACATAAGTGTGTTACAGAATGCAGAACAAAATCCTGTAGCTCTTTTCCACAACAAAGTGTGAAGGTGGAGGCAGAGCAGGAATCAGGAGCAGAACACATAAAATAATGTAAGGTAAACCTCTCAAGTCTATTAGAATGATTTTCTAGAGTGTGACCTCTGATTTAAAGGAAGTTAAGCCAAACATCTGATAGAAGACAGAAATTCCTCCAGAAAATGGGGAGATCTAATCAATATTGAATATTAAGGGGTGGGTTTTTTTGGTTGTCCATTAATATTAATACAATAGGCAAAAACATCAGTTTCAGAGCACTTCTCATTAGCCCATTATGCAGCTCTAGTGCTGCTGCTTCCCTGAAACCTAACTCTGGATTAAGATTCTGACCCTCTTGAGGTTTTGGCTACATCAAAAGCAGATTTCCAGTGGCATATAATCAGAGTTCACCTCAGTATTGTTGTTTTAAAGTACTTTAAACATACAGTCTTTTATGCAGACAAACTGAAAGTCAGTGATGGATTTCACATGACTTTCTTTTACAAATGCTCACAGATGGAGTTCAGACTGAAACAAGACTTCAAAATGTTTTCTCAGGTAGTTAAAAATTAAGTTTTGTAAATATATGCACATATACATACACACATATATATATATGTGTGTGTATATATATATACACACACACAATTTCATGGCCAAACGTAGGAAAAATTAATCTGATTTACATTCTATGTCTTTTTAATACTGAATTTAAAGTCTCTGCCAAGCTCTCTGAACTTTTAGTTCTGACAGATGTGTGAAATCAGAGTTTAATTACAGACAATTTTAGGATTCAATTTGGAGTCCTTTGAAACCTGAACTAAGCTGAGCCCCTTAAGCCCTGTAACAGATAAAAAAATTGCAGACCTTAAATGCCTGGCTTTTAATTATCATCTATAAAATAGTTACAAAAATATTTTCTTGTCTTGACTTATCTGGGGTGTAAGGAGCTCAGGAGCAAGAGCTCTGTGGGGAAGTGTTTTAGCAGCACCCAGTGCAGTTGCTCTTTCTGTCACTCCCAAAGCTCCCAAGAGCTGCAGATCCAACCCAAATCACTCCATTCCCTTTGACAACTAGTACAAGTCCCTGTATTTATCATTCTGTTCCAGTGACACTTCCAAAAGTCTCAATCTTTATATTTGGAAAAAAATAAAAAATCTTGCTTTGTACAAATAAAATTGTTGCCTGGAAATACATTGCTTTCTATTGAGACGCTCTCAAGTACTAAGGTTAACACCTGGTAGCACCAATCACATTCAAAGTGACAAATATCCACCAGCAAGCCTCCTCCTCCAGACAGATGCTTCCAACTCACTTGCTGTGACAGACAGATAGAGGTAATGGATCTGCATCGCTGACTGGGAGTCTCGTGGAAGTTTTAAAGCTTCTAGTGCCTCAATCAGACTTAGAGATCTTCCAGCACTGAACATATATCTATTTTAAAGCCACACTATTGTGGGTTTCTTGTTTCCTAAAACCTTATCAGGACACTCCTGCTGCAAATCAGAAAAAGCAGAAACAAAAACCAAAACCAAAATGTTCACATAGACAATGTAAGCTACGGCATTCTTTAGAGACTGATCGTGATGAAAGGATCAAACATTTGCAGAACACAGTGAGGAGACTGAAAGAAGAGACCCTGAAAAGGACAATCAGAAAAATGAAAGGGAAGGAAGATTTCATGTAATGCTGTCATGGGCAGAGCAGTCTGACCTCTGGGAATTTTATTTAGTTTATTTTCATGTCAAGTAACATAAACTTTAATTACTGGGTGGAAAAAAGAGAACATTATTGTGTAACATAAAAAAACCCTTCCCATCCCCTTCACACGCTCAACTTCAAACATTTCTTCTCCCACCCTCAGTCTCAACATCCCTCACCTTCAATGTCCGTAGTGCTCAGTCCCTCCTTATCCACTCTTTCTTTCTGCTTTTGCTCTCACTGCAACAGCTCTCTGACACCTGAATTATCTAAGTGCTTAATGCAGCAATTATCAAATAAAATGAAATTTGGACTGAATACTCTCTTCATACACAAATAGTTTGGTGAGTTCATGTCCTGTGCCAAAATAAGGACTTAGAAACCTTAAAAAGCCACCCCAAAACAAAACCAACACAACAACAACAACAACAACAACAACAACAACAACAACAACAACAAAAGTCAAACAAAAACCAAACCACAAATATAAAGAAAAATCCGTGCTGGCATTTTAAATCTATCAAAGATTGAGTGTGGAATTTCAGATGAGAACAAGCTTAATTAAAAGGATGTACTAACCTTAATTCTGCTTGAGTAATAATTCAGTGGATACCTGCTTTTTTAAGAATTCCAACTTCTGTCAGTAAAGTAGGTAAATATTAGGAATTAATTATACTGATGTTACTTGATGTTATAATTGATATTTTAAATATTTAATATTGTTACTAATATTAGTTTTAAAGGGACTGGCAAATCTATGCACAGTCTTGGAATTACTTTTTTCAATAATTAGGTTCTAAATTTTCACTTACTATAAATGACAGGAATATCATCAAACACTGTCTTGTTGTCCATTCTTCGTGACAAACCTCATCTGCAGCTGATTACAGGTGCATAAATGGCAAAATTCAAGGGATAGGAAAAAAACCCCTTTTGTTTCTCTCTTTCTGTACTCAGTTATTCCCCTCTATGGAACAGTTTGTAGCCACCTCAACAGGACACTTTCCATGGATCTTGTCTCAGGTTTGTGTAATATTTCTTTACAAACTTCTACACTGAAGAACTGCTGTAGTGTCCCTGTGCTGAAGGACATTTTGTTTATTCAAGGGTTTTCCTTATCTTGAAGGAGATGCAAACCTGGTTTAAAAAAAAAAAAAACAAAACAGTTTCACAGGTTTATGCTTTTCAAATCTTGAAATGATTAATAGCTTCTACCCTTGCTGCCAGTCGTAATAGAATTCATCAGTGCAACAGACCTCACATTTATAAGCTTCAAACCACGATGTGAGGTCAGATGCACTTGCAGGGGGATTTTCCTAGATCTATTTTCATTAACTCATGTTAATAGAATAGAAACAGTAGCAGCTACCCAGCCAGAGTGGAATCTGGTAAAATTATAGGAATGTGAATTGAAGACACAGAATATAACTTTTTGTGGCATATCTGAGTTCCCTATTATATTTTTTTCCTTTATTTTTTCATAAATTTACATGCTTGTGTTAGCAGTTAATTTTGGGACACCATGTTGAAAAGATTAAAAGAGAAAATAAGACATTAACCTTTTTAATTAAATATTTTTCCCCTGCCTTCTCTTAACTATAACTGGACTATTTTCAAGACAATGCTTTTTTATTCGTGTTTTTTTTCTTAGTTTGTTTCTGGTTTTTTGTTCTGTTTTGTTTTGTTTTGTTTTGTTTCATTTTGTTTTGTTTTGTTTCATTTTGTTTTGTTATGGAGATATTGCTGGCACAGATTACAGATGCTGCTCTTTGCATTGCACAGAGGCAAGACTTGCCCTATGAGATCACAGCGTTTGCATTTTGTTCCCCTTTGTACAAGGCAGGATTGAATTCTTTGCCTCTTTTACCTGTCGGAAATGTGAAACACTTAGCAGATGCATTTGCCTGTGCCATGCACATTCCCTGCAGAATTGTTTCAAAGAGCTGGAGATTTTAGCGAACAAATAAGTAAAATATTTTTTGCTTTTGCCTTCCATCATATAGATGAGGTTTTCTCATGAAAAGCAGGTGCTCTGAGCAAATGCAGGCAACACCTAAGTCCTCCGAATTTAGGACTCTTCTCACTCCTCACTGTTCAGAACTTTCTGGTTTTTTAAAAACTAGGGAAAAAAAGGCCTGCTGGTAAGGTGACAAAAAGACATGCTGGTAAGATGACTGCAGAACTGAGCTTCCTAGATATTTGATTTCAAAATACATTTACTACTAAGGCAGGGACAGGTCCAGCCTCATGAGGAGCCACAATGAGGTCCAAGCACTGGTCCCTTGGTGCAGCTGTGGCCACTCCTGACCTCGCGTTTCTTTTCCACTTGCTTCAGAATATATTCCTCTCAGACTGGACCCAAGATACAATTTCAAAAGTCACAATTTTCTCCTATGGTGAATGCTGAATTTTGTGTTCTTGCAAGTTTTCTGCTGGAGAAGGGAGACTTGCAGCTCTCCGAAAAAACTTGCTTTGCATTCACAGAAGGAACAAGCTATGTACCTATCGATTTTCCTTCTTTATCCAGAAGACGCTGACGTGACCAGTTTGCTATTTAAGTATTCATTCCTAGAAAATTCTTTAGTCATGAATACAAAAGAGTTTTATTTGTAGCTTTCAGCTGCAATCCCTTCAAAATTTCCCTTCCTGGGCAGGTGTGTCCCAAACCTGTATTTTATCCCTCAGCAAATTCTGTCATCGCTGAAAAATATGAAAACCCTTGGAGATGGTATTAACCACCTTTCGGTACATTTATCAGAAAAACATGGAATTCTTTTTCCCTCTGCTGTAAAACCACCGCACGTTTTTAACCATTCTGGAAGCATCTAAACAAGGGCCATTTGAAGCTTTTGGTAAGTTGTGTAAACAGTGCAATCTGAAAACAAAGCAAATTGCTTTTGCCTGGTGCTCACAACCGCAAACTCAGTCACCAGCTCCTGGAAGGGCTTCAGCTGTGGTGTGGGGGCCAAATGGGAGCACAGAGCCCAAGCAGCACTGCTCCTGTCGTGTCTGTGCAGAGGGGCAAACACCTGACCAGCAGAGGCTGGACACAGTCACTGGGAAATAAAACCAAGGCTGCTGTCTCTGCACAGCCCCACAGACAGCCCGCCAAGGCTTCTGTTTAGCTGAGGAAAAACCCTCTTTAGATATTTACTAATGGGCCTTCCCTCGTGGAGAAAAAAAGCAGAGACAGTGACTGGATATATTTAATTTCTGAGTCTATAAAATAATTTGGCTGAGCATCAACATCTATTAGTTACTGTTAGCTGGGTAAAAAGCACTGCTTATCTCTAATGTGAAATAAATAACTGTTTCAGACAAAGTAATGATGTGAAATGCTTTCAGAGAGCTAGAAGGAATAACAGAATGCTAATTGAATCCATTTATTCATGGGGTCACCAACAAAAAAATATAGTCTTGACAGAAGTTCTGTAAAGATTAATTAGTACTTTAAATAGATTTTTGTCATTTGTCACTGACTTGCTACCTTAACTGCAGCAATAAAAGCTTGCACTATCTTCCATTAAGGGTGTTATTGTTCATATAATCAAGAGCTAAAAACAATATGCAAATGTAGGGACTGAGCAGTAATGAAGGCTTTTAGTTGTCACTGTCTTGCACAGAAAAAATGGGATAAATAATCCATAATGGATATGTTTCTCAGAGAACAAGTCTTTGGCAAGGAAATGCTTGTTGCTACGGAAACTTGGACTTTTTTTCCCACAGCAAGTAAGTTTTGGAGGAAAATGGCTCTCATGTTCCTTGAAATATGTTTCCCCCTTTCTGAAGTGCTCCTCAGTATTAGCTCCTGGATCCATTTGTGGAAGATAAGCATCACTGCCTCCATGCATTATTTTTCTTCTTGCTAGGAACAGACTTAGGACAGCAGACAGCGTAAGGAGACTGTCCCATTTGTAAGGAGATATCCAAGTGTTCCTGGAAAAAGCATGCTTCTCTTTGTTGAAAATTTGGTGGTGACATAAACAGAAAAATTTTCTTTCTTTCTTTTTTCTTTCTTTCTTTCTCTCTTTCTTTCTTTCTTTTCTCTTTCTTTCTTTCTTTTTTTTTTCTTCCTTCCTTCCTTCCTTTCTTTCTTTTTTCTTTCTTTCTTTCTTTCTTCCTTTCTTCCTTTCTTTCTTTCTTCCTTTCTTCCTTTCTTTCTTTCCTTTCTTTCTTTTTCTTCTTTCCCTTCCTTCTTTCCTTCCTTCCTTCCTTCCTTCCTTCCTTTCCGCACCTTCCCTTCCCACACCTTCCCTCCTTCTCTAGAGCTGTTTCCTCCTCTTGCGTAGATATAATTTTTGTTT
Organism: Lycocorax pyrrhopterus obiensis; assembly: GCA_014706295.1. Taxonomy (NCBI): domain Eukaryota; kingdom Metazoa; phylum Chordata; class Aves; order Passeriformes; family Paradisaeidae; genus Lycocorax; species Lycocorax pyrrhopterus. The sequence goes on from JACSVZ010000014.1 coordinate 68,384,995, forward strand.
TCCTGACTACGAAAGCTGCTCCAATCTTCAGTAATGCAAATTTTCAGTTTCTCTCTTTCCCTCATTTCAAAGCTTGTCTTTACTCCTAGTGCAGCATGTGGAATAACCCTCAGCGCCCTCAGCTCAAACCAGAAGTTAGCACCCCTCTCTTTTCCACTTTCTCCCTAATTGTCTTCCCTCTGGGTTCTCTCAGGTCTCTCTGCAAGACTCCTCTCTTTTGTCAGTGCCCCACTGATTTCAGTCTCAGTCAATTCGCTGCAGTGGGCTCAGTGATTTTTTTTTGCACCTAAGTCACACCCAGAGTCCGGAAGGAGCTGTATCAAGGCTGACAGGTTGTTCTGATTGAGACACCTCCTGTAAATCTCTTCTAGTGTGGCTTTCCCCTATGAAAGGCAAACAACAGCAGCACTTCAGAGCACAGCATCATGGCCTGAAATAACGGAAATAATGGAAAACAAAAAAATCCCAAACCCCAGAAACTAATAAAAACCCCCAATACTGGGAATAGAATAATCTTCAGACTGTGTCTTCAGTGCACTGTAAAAACATAGGTAGAAGTCTCAAAGTAATTTTGATTAGGGGACTAAGCCTTACTTATCTTTGCTTATTTTTGTTTGAAACACAAGGTATTTCAGTCCTCTTACTGAGACTGTACATACATTATTGCATATATCCAAAGAAGTTTTGAAGGAGGGAAGATGTTTGTACATCTAAAAGGTGTTCTGTGAATTTAACAAGTTTTAGAATAGGTACTTGGGGCCACATGGGTGTGTATTCCGAACAACACACATAGGAATAGGGAAATTCTGTATTTGTTAACACTATGTATTACTAAATCTGATTAAACAATTATGAAAGGGCTTTGGAAAGGTAAAAATGCACTTCTAATTTCAAGTCCTATTTTGTGAAGCAAACCACAAGAGACCTGATTTCACTTTAGCTCTTAGAAACAAGAAGGAATTGGTGTATAATGGTTTACAAACCAGCCAGGCAGCACAACAACGAGTACTGGAACAAATTAAATTAATGACATGCTTTCTAAACAAGACAGCATTTGTCAAAAATAATTTTGCTAGCTATAATTATTGCCTTGTCTTTTATTCAGCTACGGATGCCAGAGTCTGCTGCTGGTGGCAAGGATGGGAGGTAAGATGATGGGCTGTGCCCTCACAGCACTGTCTAATTTGCCACTGGGGCTTTCTGCCTCCTTGTCCAGTCTTTCCCCTCTCTACCTCATAGCTCTGAAAGGTGAGAAATTATTTTCCTGTTTCATCTAAAAAATCTTCTGAGTCCATCTCACTCCTTAGAGATAAGAAGGAGCTGAAATCAATATGTGATGTAGCAGGTCTGCAGGGGCAGTGAGACACCAGATGAGCGCACCCATGGGGCAGAGCCACACTTATCTCCCCCAGAACAGCTTCCTTTGGTGGCTGAGGAATCTCAGGTCCACTTGAAAGTCAAATAGAAACAACATCCCTGAAACTGCAGTGATGCAAAAGCTGTTCATCTGATAAGCACATAAATTTTCTGTATCTTTTAGAAGAGGCTTAAGCAACAGCTTCTTCAGTCTCATATTTCTGACCTTGTCTCCTGCTTCTGCTGGAAGAACACTTCAGCATTGTCTGCACCTTAAGGGCATCCAGTAATGCCAGGAAACTTCAATCCTCTCCCATCCGGGTCCCACAAATGTGGCTGGAGGCGTTAATGATGAAAATCACATCTCAGGAAATTATTGCCAGGCCAGCAGGGGTCCAGGTGCAGAAGGCAACTGCCAGCCAACCTGTAGTTAGTTTTTTTTCCCCTCTAGGAAAAACAAGGGCAGCTTAATTTAACATGAAATTTGCACGGCATAGATGACCTTTCAACATGAATGTGAACAGCGACAAAGGAATGGTGTAAACTTTAATTATTAAATTACTGCAAAGGTGAACAAATATTAGCTCATTTCACTTGGACAAGAGTAAGGGGACTGTTCTTACAAATAAGGAAAAACAAAACTTGTAGCTGAAGATCCATCAAGATCAGGGCCCTGCTCCTGTTGCTCTCTACTAATTCACTAAAGTAGAAGTTCTTCTCCAAAGACTCTGTGTCACAGCCTCATGCCCACATCCTTCAATCTAACCTCAACAATGAGCCTGCATGAACCTGCACTGACTTTACAAGTCCAAATATTGAAGGGTTAGATTCGAACATTTGCAGCTTCTCAACTTATGTGTAGCATGTTTTAACACTTTGGCTTAAATTGCATACATAAAATAATAATATAAAGAAGTAATCTGATCAATAGCTTGAGTCAATGTGTACAGCAATCATTTACTTGGAAATAAATATTTACTGGAACAGGTGAATTAAATTCTTATACTTTGAAATATGGCTTTTTACAGAAAAAAAATAGTAAAGGGAGATGATAAAAATCATGACTGAGAAAAATAAATCAATAACTGCAACATAATTACATTTGTTGCTGTTTCAGTCAATGAAATATCTTACCCACCCCTACCAGTATTTGTGCAGGCAATTAATACACACAACTCAAGAACAGCTTTGGCACTTCTATAGGAAAAGATCTCCAGGCAGAGAGATTGTGGTGCTCTCTTCCTCTCTTGTGTAAAAAAAAATGCTCATTTAAGGCTGACATTGATACATTACCTGCATTGACACTGAAAATTCATTTGACAACAGACTTTTTGATTGATTAGCAATAGCAGCTTCCTTGGCAAGAGGAAGGGATATTCTATTACAGAGCTTTCTTTCCTCGCTGTAGCACAGATCTGTTTGGCATGTCAGAATTCATTTTCGCATCCCTCCCTCGTTTTTAATGATTGTAGAAGACACATTCAAGGATGTGAGGAAAATGGATCTGGAAACAGAATGTGTCATTACCATGGGTTTGTAGGGGATGCAGGCAGTACAGGGCAGAATATTGGCATGCAACAGCTGAAACTCTCTACTTTGATCCCATCTCCCAAGACTGCTTGAAACACAGATGTTCCTGCCAGCTTTTGCTTTCCATTTTTTTCTTAACTTCACATAGTTAAATACTGAAACAGGAAATCTTTAATTTGAGGAATTATTGATTATAAGAATAAGCCAGATGTTGTTAGACATGATTATTTAACTCATTAGTAGAAGTTTATTCACGGAATTTCTGTTTTATTCAGCTTCTACACTGTAGTCTCCCCCAGAATCTGTGTGGAGGAACGCAAAACTTCAGTGAACCCTGAGAGCTTTCAGTCTGGTTCCTGACATTTTTCACTCCAGAGGATCTGAGCCAAGCACTTAAACAAGCTGGAGCTGAAATCAAACCTTGCCAGCCCAGCAACCAACAGATTTACATGGAGCTGCAAAAATGCCTTTTTTGTTGTAGCTGCTTGTTCACGTGTTTGAATTGTCACAAGGTCCAGTAAATGGCTCACTTCTGTCACAGTCAGAGGGAGAAAAGGCTCATGGCACTGCTGGGCACACAAATGACTCAGTATGATCATTAACATTTATTTCACACTTTTCATTTAGAGCTCTTGGGCAGCCTTTAAAAGCAATGGAAGTTTCAGTGAGTTTCAGCAAGTAAGATGTATCTTAAGAAAGAAGAATTAGCAAGTTGCTTCCCCTTTAATCAAAGATATCTTCTCCACTGCAATCAAGACAGTATTAAGGAAAGAATTAAACTCCTTGTGCACTGTAGCTACATGTCACAGAGGTAAAATACATAGATGCAGACCAAGATCAACCACTAGAGGATTTTCCAATAGTGGTGTTATCTAGTGTAGGCAAATATCACTCCTCACATTTACAGTTTTTTTCATTTCAAATATCCATTTTCTCACCTTTTGTGTCCTCTGACATTCTTGCAGGTGTCAGAATGTTTGCCCTGGACTGAAGTTCCACTTGGTTGAACAAAGAACTAATCAGAACTCAGTGAACTAAGAAAGTTCCATCTTGTTTAGAAAAACCCCTGTTGTTTATTAGCAGGGCAAAAAAATTGTTTTCTTTCTTGGACAACGTGGTGAGACATTTGTTTCATGTTCTGGGAAGTCTCTGCAGTTTAGACTACCACCTTTCTGGTGCTACCAGTGTGTTGTTTGGCCAGTTCAAATAAAGTAGCAATTTCCTTCCGGAGTTGCTGTAGTAGTGCAAAAATCAGCAGATTAAGATCCGGCCACTGGAGACACAGTTTTGTTAGGAAAGAGACAACATCCTGCCTGATTGCTTGAGGAGATATTGTCAACACCCAGACTGGAGGCACACGGCTGCGGATGCTGCCTACACCAAGGAGACAATTTAGGATCTCCACACCTTAGTGAAGGGAGTGAGGATCAAGTAGGGAACAAGTGAAATCATTACATTCAAACTTCACAGTCTCTTGAAAGGACGCAGCTCTCCCTTCTTGCTTACAGGAGTCTCTTCCTAAACATTCCTAAAGCTACAGAGTGAGAATACTCTTTACTGCTTCTGACACCAAATTGCATTTTTCCAGTCTACAGGATGTTCAAAGGCAGCAGGTTTTGAGGACCCAACCTCAAGCCAGTTTAAAAAGACTAACTTCCATACCCAGGAAATGAGTTTTCTCAAGAGTTTTAGCTATACACATGTGGAGCTGGCTTGTGATGGCTCAGTGTTCAGAAAGCATGCCAGTATTTGGGTTATTTCCTAGCAAATATAGGTCTGTCTTCCAGCTGGTATGAAACATCATCTTAAATCCTGTGTTCAGTTTTGGGGCTTTCAGTTCAGGAAGGACATTGAGGGGCTGGAGTGAGTCCAGAGACGGGAACAGAGCTGGAGAAGGGTCTGGCGCATCAAGAGCAGCTGAGGGAACTGGAGTGGCTCAGCCTGGAGAAAAGTAGGCTTGGGGGGATCTTCTCACTCTCTACAACTCCGTGACAGAAGATTGTGGTGAGGTGGGTGGGTCTCCCAGATAAATGATAGGATGAGAGGAAACGGCCTCAAGTTGTGCCATGGGAGGTTTAGATTGGATATTAGGAAACTTCTTTTTTCACAGGGTTGTAAAGCATTGGAACAGACTGCTCATGGAAGTGGTAGAGTCAACAGCTCTGGAAAGTGTTCAAAAAACGTGCAGCTATGGCTCTTGAGGACATGGCTTAGGGGTGACCATGAGAGAGTGGTGCTGGGTTAATGGCTGGACTTGATCTTAGAATCTCAGGAGACCTCTTAGAGGTCTTTTCCAACCTGAACAATTCTGACTCTACATCTCTGGCACCCTGCTTGTGCCACACACCTGCTCATAAATACCTAGAACATTTTTTTTCCTTTAATTTCTTGTTTCTTTCTCCCTCACCACCCTGTTAAGCCCTTGACAGCAGCCTGAGAAATGCTGGCAGTATTTTCAGTACTGCTCTGTTCAAATCCTCTTCCTCCAGCTCTGCCAACGCACAGCACAGAGTGAGCAGGGACTGCTCTGTCAGTGGAGCATCCAAATGCCGCTGATGAAATTTCACCAGAGGCAGTATGGAAAAACCCTGGCAATAGATGATAGGGGGAAAACAGAGTTATAAAACCAAGCACAATCCCTTCAAAGGAGAGCATCACTGCCAGAATATTCACAACACAGATCCCAGGTTGTTGGGTCAGGTTTGAAAGCCAGGAAGGACTTTCTGAGCCAGAAAATAGCTGAACATCACTGGCAGGAGGATTTCAACACGGGGCAGAAAGGCATTGGGATTTTTTCCCACTTTGTGTATATGGGGAAGGAACACAGAAGGAAAACAACAATGAGTATTTATTGCTAAGTTCGCCCACTACTACTGCTTAATGTGATTGCATTCAGCAGAGTCATAGATCAATGGAGTGTTGATATGTGCTTTGGAAGGACTGAAAGACAAGGAAAAAGTCTCTTCTGCCCCAGACTCTCTTGAACTTGTGGATACTTTTGATCAGCGTGTGTGTGTGTCCTCAGATGGACAACCTGCTGTTTTCGTAGTGCAAGCCTTGAATCCCCCGCTCTGCACTGGAACTTGGAGCAAAGGAGCCAGAGAATGAAAAAATCCACCAACACACTGTAACTGGAAAACTGGATTGGAAAACTACACATTAAATAATAAACTTGAGCTGTTGTGCATTCAGCCTAAAGCTGTGTTTGTCTTGGCAAAGACACCTGAGTAGTTTAGTGCCACTGGAGAACGGGAATGACCCCTCAGCCAAATGGCAGCTGTGGGGCTGTCTAATCCAGTGGTTTAATCTCTCTTCACCCAGCCAGCTGTAACAGCCTGAGGATCACACAGAATGGACAGGTATAAACACCTTTCTGCAGTGCAGCAAGAGACCAGAGAGGCTGTGCAAGGGCACCTTAAACAGCCCTAGAAAACCAATGTTTAACACTTGAATAATCCTCTTCGTACCAGTGAAGTGCAGCCACCAATGAAAGAGAATTAACATCATGCTGTGTAGATTCCTCATAGCTTAAGACAAGAGCTATTTGGAAAGACAGAGAAGGTTTTATTATGTTCATATCTATTTAGTTAATCTCCTCTCCTATCTTTGCCCTAAGCTTTTCTCTACAATATTTTTTTAGAAGCCTGAGAAAGTGTTCATGAGAAAAAAACATATGCCTTCCCCCTCTGGGTCAGAGAGAGGAGAAATTAGGAGAAAATTTGAGCTCTTTTTCTAAACCACACAGCACCATTCCTAATCCGAAGCAATGGAGGTTTAACATTACAAGTGTTTATTGTTAGAAGAATAAAGTAAATCCAAAATGTACACATAGGTCCAAGCTTTCAGGGTGGTTGCACCTGGTGGTTTGACAGAACAGTGACCTTCATGATCATTTGCTCACTCTCATGTCATAATTATCTTCTGTGTAAAACCATAACTTTAGTTCACGTTAAGCATCTGAACAGTGCGAATTAAATTAAAATTTCTTCACAGAAGTAAAAAAAATTACAAAAAATCATGGTCTTTAATCTGGTGCTGACAAAGGACAATAACAGAAACACAAGCCAGAAGGCAGAAGTTTACAAAACTGTTCTCCAGGGTTTAGGTTTCCCCTTGCACACAAGTACTGCTGTAGCAAATGCAGTCACTGTTGGTGTCACTGCCAGATTCTCAGCTGACAAAACCTGGCATTAATTAAATTCAGTCCACTGAATATTATACTTGTCAAACAAATCTGTGAGCTTGTTTGTTTGTTTATTTGGCTGGTTGGTTAATTTCATGTCTGTTGGGCAAAAACAAAGCTCCACAGTGGCTGCTAAATTTGGTTCCAAAGTTATACCATTTCTCCTCTTTTCAGGTTTTGTGTCTTTTTTTCTTCACTTGTGAAAATCAGGAAATCTTTTGTGTTTACAACCACAGACTTCATCCCTGGAAATCTTGTTCAGAGCACAAGCTCAGTCTGCAGAGCACAGTTAGTCCCCACTGGGAGTGCTGCTCTGATTGAAGCTACTCCTAATGTCTTCTCTGTCCTACCAGCAGTTGAAGATGTCTTTCCTTTCCCTTCCAGAGCCCTTGCAGTGTGTTTGTGAATCCTTGCTCTTCCAGGGACAGCTTTCGCTAACCATTTGTGTTTCAGGAAGTGGAGCTGCCTCTGCTGGGCTGGGTGACCAGCACGAGCTGCACGCCACCCAGTTCTGAATCTCTGCATTTCACTTGTTCCACGATGAAATATCTCCTCTTCCTGAGCATTCTCCATTCCTCCCAGTGTCACCAATGTTTTGCCATTTCCAGGAAAGTGCTGAGTTTCGAAAAGAACTGCACTGCCTGGCTGATGTTCAGGTGTAATCTAAACCAAATTTAACCAGTCAGTTTGGATGATTTTTTGGGTGGTCTAAACGATTGTACTGGCCTCTTTTCAGTGAGTTCTGTTATACATAGGAGCCATCTGCCCTTAGCATTGCAGGCCTGGTCTCTTTGCCTCACTGCCAAATTCTCCAGCAGGAGATGAGTAACAAGAAAATCATGAGGGTGCCCAAATGTTTCCCTGCAGGGAACAGCAAAACAGTCCTTTTCCTCAGCCAAACCTTTCCTCCAGACCAGAGGAGGAGGTAGAGGAACGTGCTGTGAGCTCAATCATCAGAGGTGTCAGCCCCAACCCTTCAAATGATTTAAACTGACCATCGAACCTCAGCTCTCACCTGCAGAGGATTTCCTCTCAGTTCACCAAATCACCTTGTTCTACATGACCTTTCTTCACCAAGGTACCTCACCCATGTTTGTGCATCTTCTAGGTTGAGTGAGGGACACCTGCTAAGCCAAGCTCACAGTCCATCCCATCTTGTTAATAATAATCCCCACAAACTCCTGCAGCAGCAGTTTACCTTACCCAAAAGCTAGGTGGATATAAGTATTTTTAACTCCTGTGTCAGCAAGTTGGGACAAAAATATTATTCCACAGGGACCAGGATTGATATTCTTACTAAGAGAATAAAGAATTAAACTGTCAGAGCTAGTTTCTTAATCATAATAATATCAGTTTAGAGTTTAACCCATTACCAGAAGATGAATTTTGGACAGCACAGTAAGTGCAAAACCAGTTTCCAGCCACTGGTTAGGTGGAAGAGCATAAGTGATTTCATCTGATTATGTAAATATGAAAGGTCCAACAGAGTGTATTTATTCCTCTTTTCCCATCAAGTGATGGTAGCCATGTTCACATCCACATTTTCTTTCCAATTTCCATTAACAATCCTGTGTTGAATGTGGATTTCAGCACAGACTGCCTGTCTGCCCCATATAAGAAGAAGTGATGCTTCCTCCAACTGGGTTGTGGTGTTTTAGAAATGTTTGGCAGGCACTTTCAGAGACGTATTTGACAGAGCATGATTAGCACAGCAGCTACTAAAAATGATCTCAGAGAGAGGAGATTTCTCAGAAGAGTTGCACAGCCGAGTGCTGCAATCCATTCAGAAATCATCTGGGAAAAGCTCTGAAGTTGGTTAGGTAGGAGGGAAAGAGAAGAGCACAGACATTGTACTGAAACAGTGTCCTGCATTTCTTACTCAGGTGTGGGTATCCCCTCCCATGAGTGAAATATACTCAATATTTTTTTCCTCACCAGATCTTGGCTAACTCCGAGTTTGGATGGAGTTGCAAAAGGTCACTCATGGCTAGACTGTGGTCACTGAAGCAGTGAGCATGAGATGAAGGGCTGGGGAGGCTGGTTTGAAGCCCCTCCCTGCTGGAGCCTGGAGTGCCTGCTGAGGAAAGCACCTCCTGCTGTACACCAGCTGCTACAAATCCTCTTCTCTGACAACAGGGAAAAGGCTTATTTATGTCTCTGCTCAGAAAGGAAGAATACCGAGGCTTGAGAGTGCCTTTCTGGAGTTTCTCTTGAACCCATGAGACTTTTCATCCTTAGACACCTTGAAGCTGAGCCTAGATGTAACAGGCAGGGAAAGGAAAAGTATCATGCTTTCGGAGGGCAAATACAGCTTTGCCCACAATGGAAACTGATTTCTAACAAAGAGCGAAGTTTTGAGTGACTGCTGTATTCAGGGACTTGTTATTTCCTCTTCTCACACATCCAGTAGCAAACAGTCAACTTCTGGTCACCTTCATTTGATTTTAAACTGCTTAAAAGATGAAGTAGGAAAAAAAAATAAATCCACTATGTATAAAAAAAATTAGAATACTGTTGTGAAGGATTGTATCATAGAAATTTCAGTCCTTCAGTTCAGGAACCTGCACAGCCCACTGAAAAAGTTTCACCAGGGATGCTAGCAGCAGGCTGAAATAGATAAGCTTTCAATTTTTCAGTCATCCTGGCTCAACACACTCATAGTTAATCCAGTGTGTACAAGAACACTCAATCACATTACTGAATGTCTGCCTAATAAATCAGCAGCCTTGTAGTATAATGTCTTATGAACTAGAATTGCCTCTTAATTAAGTCCTAAAGCAAACAGAGAGACAGAGTTGTGTCCTGAAGCAGCTTTTTGGCTGCTCTGTCTCCACTGGAGCAGCTGCTCACTGCCAGTGTTTCCCTGGCACCCAGTCCAGATCAGCAGAATATTAAGAAGTGAAATTTTTATTAGACAGCAGATGTGCTCTGACTCAGCTGAAGGTCTGCATGCTCAGCTGGAGGCAAACACTCCATGCCAAATATTGAACAATGTGATTGAACAATGAGCTTGGTGCTCATGTTGTGTTTTGGAAACTCAGGTTATTCGTTCTTGGGAAACGAGAATTGTCTCAAATATATTAGAGGTTACTTAAAAAGTGCAAACACTGTGAGTAGGAAGCCACTTATGCATAAACTCTGTAACAAAAGTAGCAGGCACAATTACCTACACGGTGCTCACTAAGGAGCTGACATTGCTGGTTGCCAGTTGTTAGTTATGTGCTCGCTGTGAACTGAAAGATACGGCTAATTGTATTATTTTTCCTCTACAGATTAACCTAAAACAAGAAAAAAAATTCTAATCAAACTTTTAAAATTTTCTTTTTTTTGGTGAACTATTAATACCCAGAAATTAATTTCCATTTTTCTATGTGACTTTAGCTTTCTCTCCACAATCGAAATTTCCCGCAACTATTTGTAGTGTTGATCCTATCCACAGTATTTGCTCTGTGTGTTGTGTTTGCAGTGGGAAGTCTGCAGCATTCCTGCAAGCACTGATTGCTGGAAAGTGCAAAAATCGGGAGAAAACCTTGCACACCTCCTGCAAACATCCCTTAACAGCCAGAATGTGCACAATAGGTCTGAGATGGAGTAAGAACAACAAAAAATGTCTCTAATTGAAGGGAAGAGGGGGGAGGAAGTGTTTCTGAAATTCTTCATTCTCAGTGCAGTAAATCTGATCCTGAAAAGGACCACTCATAAAAAAAACTTTCAAACTGCAGTGACTCCATGGAACGTCAGCAATTTGTTATGCAGGATGTATTTCCTCAATGTTTCAGGGTTTTTTGGCTGCCTTGAGTGTGCTTAAGGATGCAAGGTTTTGTTACCTCTGTAGTACTTTTAAAAAAAGGCGAAAAGGAATTTCCATACGTTTTAAGATCAAAAGAATTTTGACACTTAAGGAAGACCAACAGCAGAGCTCTGAGCCACTGTAAATACCTTAGAGCATTTGGTCATGAATGATACTCCTCATAAAAGTCCATGCTATTTGTTATGATCCAGTTATTAAAATTATTAGAGAGATGCCTCTGCCCCAGTTAAGGTGCAAACAAGACCATATGCCAAAGTCAATAGTATGGACTTTATTTAACAGTTAATGTGAGGAAGAGCGAGACATAAAAAGAAATAGAAAAAAAGTGGGGGGAAGGGAAGGGAGAGAAAAAGAGTGAAAAAGACAGATTAAGTAGAAAATAGCACCACTCCATGGATCCTGACAGTGTCCTGCTGATCCTCTCCTTCAGGTGTCCTCAGTGCTGAGGGTCCCACAAAACACGGAGTTCAATGGATTAACGCACATTTGTTCCAGGTGGGGATGCCCAGGTACCACCCGGGGAGGGGTGATGCCTTATCAGGCCTCCTAGACACAGAGACTAGACAGAGTAAAGGAACAAAAGTAGGTATTTATTTGAAGGGCCTTCAAGGTACACCCTGGGGAGCCAGAGGCTATTGCCAAGATGGACCCCAAGATGGACAACAGGTCACGAGTTCTTCACACTTTTATAGGTTTGGTTCATTTGCATATCAGGGTCAATTCTACAATTAAAGCCCCAGTTTAATGATGTAATTCCCCTTAGCTACCCCCTGTTCAGAGACTCCTTGGTTTACACCCCCTGGGCTCAGGATGGTCCAGGTGTCCTTGAAGAGCAGTCCGGAGAGGCTTTGTTATGTCTAACTAGCAGGAGAGAGCAGAAAGCAACAGGCTACAAGAAGCTTCAAAGTTGCACACTAAGCAATACAGAATTTAAAAAAATATAAAAGTTAAAACCTAAGGCATCAGGGGCAGCTCGACAGAGTCTCTTGCAGCAGGCTCTGGGTCTGTCGCATCACTTTGCATCCCCTGCAGTGCACGGGTGGCCTCAGCAATGAGTCTGGCGGACACCTTTGGGTCTCTGATGCTTTATGACCCCTCCTCCGCTGCCCCTCATGTCAATGTCCCACATGTTGGCCTTCCCATGGCGGGGAATTTTACAGCTGAGCCGGTTTGTGTGAGGGAGGATGGTTGTTCAGTGCCTCTGACCAGAGATCACACACCCAAAAACTCTCTCTCTATTTCATTCTGTGTTTCCCTGGAGGAGCAGTGGTAATAACTGGTAAAAAAATGATGCTAAACATGCCCAAAGTGAAGAAAAAACCACACCAAACACTACCATATAGTGAAACACAGAAACTAGAGCTTCTGAGGGCAAAACACTGGCTTGTGATTTCACATAAGATCAGGAACCGGGTATGTTTTGGCGCACAGAGATTGGGGTATATTGGGTGGATATTTACTTTAGAAGCATGATGGTTATTCCCCTGGGCAAGTGTCTTTGCCACTTAACCAATCCAGGTCTAAAAGACACCTGCCAAAAGGTGCTGGGCAGGACTGCCCTGGCCATGCCAGCAGGAACAGAGCTGTGACTGAAATCTCCCGATCACTGTAACACAGCAGAGGAAGGAGAACAAATCTTCAGCACAGAGGGCTCACACCTGAGAGAAGCCCCAAGAACAGGCAAATAATGTCACGGGCTGTCAGCGGGTGGTGTTCAGCTCATCAGGACACCCGAAAATCCCAGGCACAGAGAGCGCTGTGCTCACAAAGTGTGTCTTGAGGATTGTTTTCTTTGTTATCAGTGAGAATAGGCTGTGATATTTGCTACTGAATAACTGCTCTGAAGTGCCCTAATTCAAGGGAAAAAAAAAATCCTGAAGCTTGTATAATAAAACTGATCGATTCTCATTACCTTTTTTAAAAAAGCCTGAGCTAATTGTAGCTTTTAGATGTCTGGGGGAAAAAACTAGGAAGGAGCTTGCATGTACTCAAAGAGAAAAGGGATGGAATTTTTATTTAAGCATCTGATGATTTTCCCAAAACTCAACTCCCAAACCACCACATTTTAGTCTTATTGGTAAATACTCTTTAAACAGGCTGTGAAATTTTTACTTTTCATTGTATAACACAACATCAAAAGTATAACTTCACTGCTGCTTTTGTCCTCCATATCCATAGATCATTGATTTTTACCTATGCTACTAATGGAACTTGTAATTATTTTCTTTCATGTTTGTGTGCTGAAGGTGTCTGAACTCGGAGCAGGATTTGGACCAAGCTCTGCTCCCACGTGTTACCCATACGTGCCTCTTCCCAGAACCGGGTGGATGCTCACACAGAGATCGTCTTCAAGAACTATTTTCCTGAAGTAACTCTGTGGTCAGTTGTCAGAAATGTGCCCTCAAGCCTTTTGAGTCACTCTGCCAAGTTATATTTCACAGTGTTTTCCTTGGTGACTTCTCATATTTCTGCCTGTGTGGATACAATCTGATGAATTTAGGCAAGTAAGGAGAGTTTCTCCTATGAGAAATAGATAGACAGACAGACAGACAGACAGACAGATATGTGAGATGTGAGATATGTGAGGAATGTGCGTGTGTGTGTGTGTGTGTGTGTGTGTGAGATACAGGGCAGCAGCATCAACAGAGTGCCTCTAAAAAGTCTCTAACTTACATTAATTCTTGTGTCAGCTTTGGGATGGACATAAACAGGGCAAACAGAAATTGTAGGGACAGAGCTTGAGAAAACTGCAGTGGAACAGTGGAGCAGCTACAATGAAGTTCCCGTTGAAGGTCAGCAGGGAGGAAAAGGCCCTTTGCTCGTCCCTGCCCTGCCTTGGAACTGTTATAAATGACTCTGGGAGGTTGACTTTTGGAGTCCTCCACGACAAAAGGTTCCCTCTGTTAATAATCTGTTAAAACAGTTAATGGGTAATTGGTTCCAAGTTACTGTTAAATGGTTAAGGGGTATTTTGTTATTTGGGTAACTGTTAAATCTGTTTGTGTATTTAATTGGGGAAACGGGGCTGATTAGTTTTAGGTTTGTTTCTTGTGTTAGTACTAGGCCTGGAGTTGATTGACAGGAGGGGAAGGGAGAACCTTCTAGAAGAAAGGGGTCAGCTGTGATTAGCATAAGGGGATAACCCAAGGACCCGGATTAAACCAGGACTTCACCAATCACTCAACGCCCCTACCTTGGCCATTTGAATGAACCAATCACCCGGACAAGGAGCTGACAAACACCAGTCAAGTTGTCTCCAAGACTCTCGGGAGGGGGGTGGTGCTCCCGGGAGGGGTATAAAAGGTGACTCCCTGAGCAATCTGGGTCTCTGACCGATGAATCCTGCTCAGGCACCCAGCGTGAGCTGGGTTCTCCTCCCTGGGAATAAGCTAGCCAGCTGTTAGGAGCCTTAATCGCTCCATTGTTCATTTTTGTTAATAAACCTGCTTAGCAGGAATTTGGCTACAGTGGTCTCTTTCAGGACCGATCCCACAGGCTGCCTGGGAGCCACCACTCCCTGCAGAGCAGGGACAATGGTGGCTGTGCCGCTGAAGAGCTGGATCTGCTGAGCAGTTCTCAGGGAACTCCAGTCCTGAAGCCGTAGGCGTCCCTGCGTTCTCCTCAGGCATCTTCCTCCCGCTATCTCCAGGTGGAAAAGAACAGCTTTGTTCTTCCAGCTGTCCCCTCACCCAGCTCTGTCACAGGGGTGTTTAATGCGCTGCAGAGCCGTTGTGTGAAATGAGGCTGCATTATCATGATCGTGCCACTCAAGACCTCCAAAGGCATCTACCCACTACGGCAACAGGGAATGCTATTCAGCTGAATTGAACCCGCACACACTGTCTGACTCAAAGTCATCTGGTGGGCAGAATACCAAACTTGCTGAGAAATGGGATTCAAAACTGTAGTGCTTAATTCTCAGATGGTTTAGGAATTAGTGAAGGAGACTCAGAATGTCCCAGAGAATTGTGTGGTGGATGTGCCACACTGTGAAATGCGTCAAGAGTTGGCCTGAGGCTGTTCTTATTTGTTCACGGTGGTAGAAGTAATATTTCACAGAAAGTGACATTTCAAGAGTTGGAGGTATTTGAAATTGGATTTTACATGTTGGTTCCTTCATGGGACTTAATTTTATTTCTTGTTTTCTTAAATAAGATAATTCTGAGTTTTAAGAAACTTTTCACTATAAATAAGCCCAGATTTGAGGGATTTTAGGGGGCAAGAGGGAGTGTTTTTCCCAGGAATGTACCATTCCTGTGCTTTAACTCAGATCAGGTGGGGACTGTCTGAAGACTGGAACCACCGGAGTGTTGGGCACAGAATCGTGTGTGCTGCCAAGAGTGAAGCTCGGCAATCTCAAATCTAAGTGTGCAGAGTTTGTGCAGATAAACAAACAAGAAATGCTCAGAGCAGAACATCCCCATTGTCCCCAGGAGCACGGCAGTGACGTTGCACGTGACAGCAGCAGGGCACCGCACAGAAATCTGTAACACTCAGAAGGTGTGGATTTGCCCTTGGGTTTGCTGCTGGCTGCTCCAGCCAAATGCTCCAAGTCTCTGACAAGAGGCTGCAGCCAGGTGAGGATCAATCTCTTCTCCCAAGAGACAAGGGACAGGAGGAGAGGAAACGTCCTCCAGGTGCAGCAGGTGAGGTTCAGGTTCCCATGGAGGGCAGCCAGGGGTGCTCAGCACTGGAACACCCACCTACAGTGCCCGTGTTCCTTTCCACGATGCCTTTAGGGTGTCTGCAGCCTTGATGCAGAGGGCCTGGGGGGGCTCCTGTGGCTGGGTTTGCACTCAGGGTGAGGATGCCCAGGAGCCGCTGAGCCCAGCTTGGGGACGAAGGCTGGGGCTTGTGGGCTGGGAGGGGTGGCTCTGGGGGCTGTGACATCCCAGGGGACGGGTCACAGTGGGAGCTGTGAGCAGGGGCATGGCCAGCTTGGCAGCCGAGTGACGTGGTCCTACTGGCTGTGACATCACAGAGTACAGGTCACACTGGCACCTGTGTCCAGGGCCATCAGCGGGCAGTTGGATTCAGGCAGCCAGTGAGTGCAGACGCAGCGGGAACGCTGGGCTGGATGGGGGCTGGCAAAGCTGGGCTGGATGGGGGCTGGCAGAGATGCCCACGGGGGTTAAACCCACAGTGAGAGCTGGGACCCTCAGGGCAGGGCTCTGTCCCCAGAGCTGGGGGAAGAGGGGCTTGGGGCTCTCAGCATGGCAGGTGCCCAGAGAGGCTCTGGGGACATTGCAGGTGCCCCCAGCCACCTGCTCCCTCCCAGCCAGACCTGCTGAGCCCCCTTTCTCCCACCAGGCCATGTCTCCCACACTTGCCTTCATCCTGGCCCTGTTAGCCACCCACACTGGGCTGAAAGTGGAGGTTCAGCTTGACAAGGATGCAGTCAAGCGGATGCAGGAGCATGAGGAATACCTCCACCAGGAGATGACTCGGCTGCTGCAGGAGATTGAGGGGAGCAGTGGCACCATGGAAGCCCTGCTCCTTCCAGCACTGCAGCAGCCATGGCTCTTTTGGGTCACTGTAGCAGCCCTGGTTCTGCTTCTGCTTGCTGTGGGCTGCTGGCTGGTCAGGAAAAGAAAGCGTGGCTCTGCCAGCTGCAGGGAGGAGGAGAGATCCAACAGCCTGGAGAAGGCTGACAGCCAGAAGAAGGTCAGTGAGCAGGCCGAGAAGGTCAAGGGTGCAGACGGTGCTGGCAGCACTTTGGCTGTGCCCACCCCATCACCAATGGCCAGAGCCAGGATAAGGCTGGAGCGGGCTGTCAGCAACCTGCTCTAGTTGAGAACGTGCCTGCTCATGGCTGCGGGGTCAGACTGGATGGCCTTTAAAGGCCACTCCCAAGCCCAACTGTTGGGTGATTCTGTGACCGTACAGCAGGACCTGCCCAGCTTGGAGGTGCTGAAGGAGCTGCTGGAGGACCTCCTCGGTGTCTGCCGAGTGCTCTCCAGGAGGAACTTCATGCCGGAGTTGCACCCAGCCACCGGGATGGACACCAGCTCTGAAGCCTGGAGCGTCCAGGAGAACAGCATCACCTACCGCCCGCTGGTCATCCTGCGGCCACCCCCTGGACACTCCTTCAGCGTGGACAGCACAAAGCAGCCGCCAGCCGGGCGCGTCCGTGTGGCGCTGGAGTGCCTGTGCTCCGGGGAGCCGCTGCTGGGGCAGACGTGCTTTCTCCACGCCTCTGGTGGCCAGCTGCCGAGGGATCAGCACTGGTGCCTGCTGGACACCCTCTGCACGGGCTCCTACTTGGACTTGGAGAAAGTCTCCCGCTGGGTCCAAACATTGGTGGCATCGGCCTGGCTGCTTTTGCCCCACTCGCTGCACTGCCAGCTCACGGCACTGCCCTGCGGCAAGTCCTGCAGCTTCCAGCTGGCCGGCGCCTCTGGCCTGCAGATCAGCCTTGAGATGGCTCTGGCAGTGCAGCCAGGCAGCTCAGGTGCCTACCTGAGCCTCGAGTAGGCAGCAGCCAGCTCTGCCAGCAGCACTGTGTGGGCCAGGGAGCTGCCGCCTCTCAGACTCACAGCCAACATGCCGTTGCTGCTGAGCACTGTCACCAGGGAGGAGTTGAGGG
This sequence comes from Lycocorax pyrrhopterus obiensis, assembly GCA_014706295.1. Classification (NCBI taxonomy): domain Eukaryota; kingdom Metazoa; phylum Chordata; class Aves; order Passeriformes; family Paradisaeidae; genus Lycocorax; species Lycocorax pyrrhopterus. Next base: position 68,402,461 of record JACSVZ010000014.1, read on the forward strand.
AGGCAGAGTCAATGATTACTTATTAGAGATTTTCTTCTTTTCGCTGAGATTCTTTCTTACTTATGCACTCAGAAAAACTGAGCCAGATCATAAGAATTCTGAAACCTCCCATGGCAGAGCTGGGAAGGTTACCTTGATTTCAAACATATCTAAATTTTTGTTGAGTAAAATTATATATCCACAGGAGCTTTTCCTATACCTTTTTTTTTCATTAAAAAAAAAAAAAATTGTTTGACTAATATTTGGGCTGGGCTTCGGTGGTTGTAGCTTCCTTATCCAGTTTTGCCATAATGGGCAAAACTCCTTCCTAACACATGCTGAAGACAGGAACCACTTCAGAATCTGACACATGGTCGTGGCTGCAGGAGCCTTTCCCGCAGCCCTGGAAAGCACTCGCGGGCTCTTGGCCGAGGATGGGGATCAGGGGTCAGGGAGAAGAAGCAAAGGGCTCAAGGAGAAGGGAGAGCGGGCAGAGCTGGCTCCCACAGCGTGGCAGAGCAAGAGCCTCATGTCCTTCTCCTGAACCTGCGGCGCCGGCGGCTCCTCTTCCTGCGGGGCTCCGGGGCGTCCCGGGGGCTGCGGGCCCTCCTCTTTAGGCAGCGCCGGAGCCTCCCGGGCCAGCGGCTCCTGCTGCGGCCGGGCGGGGAGGGGCCGCGGCTGCGGGCCTGGGCACGGGAGCTGCCGCCGGCCCCAGCTCCTGCCGCGCCTCCTGCCTCTGCTGCTGCCCTGTGGGCACCGCCACGGCTGAGGGCTGGCCGGGAGCCGCGGCGGGGCCGCCCGGGCTGCTGCTCTCTGCCGCCTCTGCCCGCCGCTGCCGGCCCCGCCACCCTCCCGCCAGCCGCGGGCGCGGCCAGGGCCACACGGGAGGCAGCGCATCGCGGCCGGGACGGAAAAGCCCTGCCCAGAAACCCCCCGCGGCCTCGGCCCCAGGGCACGGGCTGCCGCCGTCTCCTCGCAGCTGGCAGCCCCCGCTTGGGGCTCTGTTACAAACGACCCGCATCCGATTTGGAAATGAATTATTAAAAGTTATTGAGAACTCCGTCAAAACAGCAAAGCCAAAGCGTAGAGCACCGGCAGCGTGGCTGGCTGCCAGAGGCTCGCCCACAAAACGGCGATCCTGCCTCTTATACCCTTGTGGTTGCACCAGCCTGATGCGTATTTATTCACGGTTTTGGATAGTCTCGCCCCCTTGTCAATCTCTTGGGAGCCCGCGCTTTTCTGCTGCTGTGGCCTCAGGGCCCTCACTGGTTGGAGTCCTGTTCCTTTCATGGTGGTGCCTTTGAAGGCTGGCGGGCAACAGCCCGGCCCTTTGCAAACCCCGCTGAAGTGATGGGATTTGTATCAACAACATACAAATCATACAGCCCTTGTAAAAACCAACCTCACAACCAGACCACCCCAACAACCATTAAACAATTCTCGACATGTAATATTATAACTCCTAATTCATAACTCATACAACATACGGCAAAAGCCAACTCTTAATAATAATTCATCTATAACAGGCTCCGTGGCCACGGCAGCTCTGCGCAGCCAGCTGAGCACAGCGAGCACCAGGAGCAGCTCTCCACGAGCCCAGGCTCAAGGAACTCTGAGCCCGCGCTCCCCCGAGTACAAGCACTGAGGGGCTTGGCATCACAGTGCATCCATCTCCTGCAGACAGCAGAGTCGGCCTCTGAGGTCATCCCGTGGTGTCAGCACCGAGTCACCAATGGAACATTGACGACACCCTCACGAGAGAGAAGAGAAAATTCAAATTGAGCCTGACGGCTTGGCACTACAGCCAATTAAAGTTCATGCAGTCAGTGGGGGGAAAAAGACTTTGGCATTCATGGAGAAAGGAGTGATATAAAGGGGGAGCAGGAAGAAAGGGAAATGCGCATCAAACCGGGCAGAGGAAGAGCAGGCAATACCAGAAGCAGGGTTCATCTGGACACTGATCATACACACGGATCTTGCAAACGTGCTTAAAAACAACCACTAAAGAACAGAACCAAACCCAGGTATCCAACCTGTCAAAAAATCCTCAAACCCAGGAAAAAATACGCAGATGACACCAGGCTGACTGCTGTGGCTGACACACCTGAGGGATGAGATGCCATCCAGAGGGGCCTGGACAAGCTCAACAACGGGGGCCATGGGAATCTCACCAGGTTTACAATGCTGCAGTTGCAGCCCAGAAAACCAACCGTGTTCCGGGCTGGTCTTCAAGGTCCCTCTTCCATCCAAAACCCACTCTAGGAATCCATGATTTCAGGCAAACTGAGCATTACTTCATATTGGGGACTTGCCATGTGTGTGGCATGTTTCACTCTCAAGGCCACCAGTTCATCAAGAGATAAAAGCAAGTAAGTTCCTCTTTCAGAATCTCAAAAGATATTACTGAGCTCCATGGTCTGAACTGTTTATTTCTTTGGAGTATTAAAAGCTCTGTTATTGTGCATGACAACAGAATTACTTGTCAGGGTCACCTATGTAGCCTGAGATGGAATCAGAAATTCTGTATTCCAGTGCCTCAGGCAATTTTATCCCTTGCACAAAAAGCTTTTCTGACACGAAGTTTGGTTCTTTTTAAACTCGAGAAATTTCTGGACCCCAAATTATGCTCCAGTTAAAACTCATAGATGTCAATGCAGTTCATTGGAAGCTTAGATCTCAGCACTGTCTTTTCCGCTGAATTTTGCATGAATGTAGTATCTTCTATCATGTTGTAGAGGGTTCAGCTCGATAACCAGGCAGAAACACCAATTTAGTTTAGTGGTTTGGTTCAAAATATCCATTATTTACTTATTTACATTCTGTGAGATAAGAATTAGGAGAAGGCAAAGCAGGCACAAAACTTAAAAGAATATAAAGTTTATTAACAGACTTGAAGAAAATAATCAGATTAAACCTTCAGAACACGTCTTCTCCCCCCACCTTTCTCCCTCCTCCCACTGGCAATGTAAACAAAACAACCCTTGAGATTTTCAGTCAGTTTACCACCTCTATAATAATTTCTTTTTCAATTCACTTAGGGAGAGGAGTCTCTCTTGCTCGTGCTATGGAGACATCTCTACAAGAAACAGTCTCTCGTGGCTTTAATGTCACAGCAAGACAGCCGCCTGGGATGGTTCTCTGCTTGCATGTGGAAGTCTTTTCCCTCAACTTACAGCTTTTCCCACAGCTGTTTTCGAGGGTTGAATCTTAGCTAATGGGGTATCATTTTAAGGATGAGCTGTTCAGAAGCAAAAAAAGTTTTCTTCACCTATCAAGGTGTCTGAGAGGGGTAAGGACACTATTTCTGAAAACATCTTTATCTCTAGGAACAAAGGTCTTCTTCTCTGGGATCTCTGTTCAAGTTTCTCATCAAATCACAGTTACTTTAACATTTGCTTATTTTTGCACAGATAGTTTTGCTCATGGTTGCAGTTTGAACGCTCCACCCCCCATACTTTCATGAAATTACAATGGGTATTTTGATGTACCATAGTCCATCACCATAGCTTTACAATAGAATTTCAGCTTCTAGGATTGAAGCATCTCCTCATTCTCCTCTCTCTCAGGGTTTCAGCTCTTCTTTCTTACTGACTTAGGTGTCTCTATGGTGTTTCTTTACATGCCTCCACCTTTTCTTTTCCTTTGACTTGGGAGAGGATTGATGTCTGCAGGCTTCATCTGTTCTGGAAGAATCTTACAGCACTAAAAGAGTTCATCTCACCCGGGCCTTGCAGCTGGAATTCCCTTATCTCTGTTGGTAACATGATCTTCGCCAGGCAGCGGCTTCAGATGAGTTTCGGCCGCCCTAGGTGAGAGCTGGCCTCTGGCCGAGCCTCGCCGCAGGCCGCCTGCACGGAGCAGGGCTGGGGGGGCCGGCCCGCACGGAGCCGCGGATGGAACGGGGCTGTGCAGCTCCAGGGTGGCCGTCTCCTGGCCAGGGCCGGCCGAGCAGGGCCACGCAGCTCCAGGGTGGCCGTCTCCTGGCCAGGCCCGGCCGAGCAGGGCCACGCAGCTCCAGGGTGGCCGTCTCCTGGCCAGGCTCGGCCGAGCAGGCCCCGGGCCCCCCAGTTACCTGTTCAAAAGCCGGAAGCCAGAGAGACTTTCCTGGGGTTTGTTCGTTCTTAAAATGTGGATCACGGAGGTGTGTCAAGCTCTTTAAGTGGCTTAAACAAGTTGCCAATATTCAAAGTAGCCAGTTGATTGGTTCTGTCGGGTCTAAAGGAAGCTGTAAGCAATCCTTTGCAAAAGAATCACTTCCGTGGCTGATGGAGCCCCTCCTTAACTAGAAACCCAAACTATGCTAAACCATGACACATGTCCAAGAAGCAGTTGCTGTGACTCATGTCTCTTGTTATGAATGCCAAGGAAATGCGATCTCTGCTCTTCTGACACAGCTCTATTCATGATGTAGGACAGCCCGAGTGCTGATGTGCAGGAGTCCCTGCTGATGGAAGGGACAGGGATGAGGATGCAGCAGGCATCTGCTTCTGTGTGTCGCAACCTTTGAGAATGGACAATGAAAGAAGCCACAGCCCTCCCTGGTGCAGCTGCTGGGAACAGAGAAAATGTACCAAAAGTTTCATAGGTTAAGATAAAGACTGGGAGAAATCACTCAGCAAATACCACCACAGGAAAAACAGACTGAATTCAGGGATATGAATTGAAATTATTACTAACAAAATCAGAGCAGGATAATGAGAAATAAAATAAGCCCTTGAAAACACCTTCCGCGCACCACTTTGTTCTTTCCAGATCTACCTCCTGCCCCAGCAGCACAGGGAGGCAGGGAATGGGGATTATGGACAGTTTATCAGCCATGGTTTCTCCAGCTGCTCAGGGAGAGGAGTCGTTTCCCTGCTGCACCATGGGATCCCTTCATGAACTTTTCCAACGTGAGTCCATCCCATGGGCAAGAGGTCTCCATGAACTGCTGCCATGTGGGCACCATATGCTCCCATGGGGTCAGTCCTTCAGGCACAAGGGGTCACAAGTCCTGCCAGCAAACCTGCTCCAGCGTGGGCTCCTCTCTCCACAGGGTCACAGGTCCCTGCCTGGACCCTGCTCCAGCGCAGGCCTCCCCTGGGGTCACAGCCTCTCTCGGGCATCCCCCTGCTCCGGCGTGGGCTCCTCCAGGGGCTGCAGGTGGATCTCTGCTCCCCCATGCCCTCCATGGGCTGCAGGGGCACAGCTGCCTCACCACAGCCTTCACCAAGGGCTGCAGGGGAATCTCAGCTCCGGTAACTGGAGCACCTCCTGCCCCTCCTCCTGCACTGCCCTGGGTGTCTGCAGAGTTGTTCTTCTCACATGTTCTCACCCTGCTCCCCTCTGGCTGCAATTACATCTGCACAATAACTTTCTTTTTTTCCCTTTTTTCTTAAATCTGTTGTCACAGAGACATTACCATCATTTCTAATTGAACCAGCACTGGCCAGTGGCATGTCCCTCTTGGAGCTGCCAGGCATTGGCTCTGCTGGACTCTGAGAAGCTTCCAGCAGCTTCTCACAGAAGCCACCCCTGTAGCCCTGCTACCAAAAACAGGTCATGCAAACACAATACAGGTATTACCTCAAAGGAAGAAAAGAAGAAAAACTCCTGTAGTGTTCCCCAGCACTCCACTGGAATACACACATCACTGCCAGAACTCAGGAATATGCACTAAACCTCACAATCTCTTCAAAGGCTCCAGCAGATTTTGGGATAAGTCTTTAGCAGAGAAACTGGAATCTGAGAAAGTATGTTATTCTGAAATTTTCACCTCTGTTCTGGAAATAGTTTAAACAGCTTTACATCTGATTTATTCTTCAAAAAGAATCCCTTTGGTGACACAGGATAATCCTTCAAATGTAAAATTTTCATATCTGCAGGTTATTTTCTACAGCACATGTAGTAAATACATTTGATGGGTAATGGGTCCATCAAGTTAAAGCAGCTTCATTTCCATCCCAAACCTCTAATCCAAAAGGTGCTGCAGTTTTGTAAATGTTTCCATTAGGATTAAGATATTGGGATTTTAAGTAGCTTTCTTTATGGATGATTTTGACCTGCTGCTTTTTCCAATTTGAGATAATAACAGCTCCAAAAATTGCCAGCTCCTTTTCTTTAGAAATAAAAAAGTTACTGCACCATCACTGGAATTTTAAAAGACCATTGCTTCATATTTAGAGGGGTTCACACCGGTGTCATTGCATTATTCTTTGCCTTCAAAGTACCTGAAAATTTGCACATCACCCCGTAATGAGAACATGTGTTCTTTTTATTTCTATTCTGTACATCTGCTGCAAGGTCCCACCTTTTACAAGAGGGGAACAGTCTGACTTCTCATGTCAGTGTTGTCTTTTCATTTTCAATTTCTCTAATTCTACTAGCTTTAAATGATAAACGAGACTCTTAGCCCTACCCTGTCTGAGGTTTAGTCCCTTTTGTACAGAAACGCTCAAAAAAGAGATGAGAGAAATGAAGGAGGAGGAGTCCTGTGTCTGTGGAAGGGGTTTGCTCTGCCCCGGGTTTGATCAGCAGGAGAGACACAGGCAGGAGTTCACATAAGCTTTTCACCTGATGAACACAGGCCAGATTTGCATGTGTGATTTATCTGAATTTACACTAAAATGTGCAGGAGGCTGTGCATAATTAGACCATTTCTGTTTTCAGCTGTTGGAGAGCAGGGGAATGAGTTCTGGTGTCAGGTATTCCAGATGCAGTTTACTATTGGAATAATAATTCTTTCGGCCTTCTTGCCTAACGCTCATTTAAAAAGCAACATTAATTTAAAGTATTTCACTGGTGGGTGTTTATAAAGAGACAAACACGATGGCTTAAAAGATGGCAATTTTCCATTTTTCTGCAGAATCTTCAATAATAAATGAGATATTGGAGAGCTGAAGACTGCACTGGGCTTCTCCCAGCTCAACTGGCTGTTTGCAACAGCAGCCTACAGTGAGTGCTCAGAGAAATCCCAGCTTCCCAAGTGAAATCTTTTCAACGTTTTCCTCGGGTATTGCTGAAAGACAAGAAGTAAAGAACTAGGACATTTTTGAACATTTAAATTAAGGTAATTACGGATCCTAATAATATACCTTAACAACCATGTGGAGAAGACTTGCTGTCTAAAGACAGCTGTGAAGGTGTTTTTAGCATGTGGATGTGACTTCCTGGTCACTTTAACTACACAGAGTACACTGGAAGTCACCCTGTGAAGAGCTCTTTTATTTCTGAAACTGATGGAAAGGGTTGAGGGGAACTTTATTACCTGAAAAAAGTGTGGTGTCAGTGCAAGGAGAACTTAAAGTCTTCCACCAATTTAAACTTGTGGTGTTTCAACTGAAAATACATAAAGCCAAAATAATAAACCCAGTAATTTGTAATTCCACTGGTATTTACGTCACAATATAATTTTCATTTAGAAAGCATTGAATCTTATTCCAAACAGAGTTAGCAGTAGCAAACCCCAAAATGTCAGATGTGGCATGGTATTTGAATTTCTTCAGCTTTTTTGAGGTTATTTGGTTATTTTCCCTCCAAATTGTCTGGAGGTAAGGATGGGGAGGGGAAAACAATGGATTTGAGAAAATATTTTTTTTTCAGTCCAGCTGTGATTTAAATTAGTAATCTTGGTAATATTATGTCTCATTTTTTCCTGGTACCATTTACAATGTAAAATTCTTTTAATCTCTTGATGAAAAGCACACTCATTGGTTAGGTGCTTGTTTCTAGAGTAATATCATGTATTCAGTAAAGGCTAATATTTGTCTTCTGCTAATGGTCCAGAAAAATCTAAATTTTACAACACTGAGAGCTTTCAAATCTGTTGCTTTAGACCTTGAACATTTATGAAGGTCTTTCCATTTTTGAGCACACACACTAATACTAAATTAATAAAGATATACCATCAAATATTCAAAAATACCTGTACAACTAATTCACATGAAATCTTCCCCAAAATCATAGGGTGGTTTTATGTGTAAACTGTTTGCTTGAAAAATGTTTCTTAAAGAAATACCCAGAACATTTTTCCGGGGCAACCACCTGCTTCCATACCAAAGATCTGCAAATAAATACCAATTCTACATTTAAAAATATTCATAAATGTATTGTTTGGTTTATTTTTGGAGTTTCACAAGGAAGACAAGTTTCACAAGCTTAGTGGATTTGACAGATAATTGTAGACAAAAAAAAGCCCGGCATAATATTTAATCCCATATTTGAGAAATCCCTATTGCCAAGCCCTTATGAGTTCTGAATTCACTGAATAGCATATACATTCATCTAAAAAAGACAGCAAAATGTCTTGCTCATAGTAGAGCAAAACTGTAAAAGAATTAGATATCTAAATATTTTCATACATTCAGTGAGAAAGGAGTGTACTTTCAAAAATCCCAAAATAACAGGAAGTTTAATTATTTCACACAAATTGTTGCAAATGACAGGGCGCTACAAAAATCTGGGATTTTGCATTTGAAAAGAAATGGTAGAACACTGCTCTTCAAAATTCTGTGAACCATAGGTATGTGGAGGATCCCATATATGATCCCATCTCAATCAGATTTTTCATGGGATGCATTTTTACAGACAGCCCTGATTTCCATTTTACTGTGAGTCAGCTCTGGAGGGGATCAGAAGTTTGTGTGTAGATTCATCTGGATTCAAGTGAGAAAAATCTTCTGAGCAATATGACAAATTTCAGTGGAAATTAAGGATTATCATCTCTCATTTATACACTCAACATGTTGATTGTGCTCTGTAACGTACAGCTGGTGTGGTTTTGGTTTGGTTTGCTCTCCCTTTTTCTCTGCAGAAGGGAGTGTTTTTAAATGTCCTATGGTTGAACAGGTTACATCACACAAATCACTTTTTGGAGGTCTCTGCCACTAATTCCACCAGATTTTGCAAGCTTCTTGTTGAAATGTACTTTTTATTTGTCCAGTTTTGTGCGTCAGAGCAAAAGCAAACAGTATAAATTTATGAGGACTGCCATTTTCAACCCAAACCAAGATTCAAGTCAGTTTTGACCTAGACAGAGAACTGATAACTGTCCAGAATAAAAGCCTTACTGAAAATAATTTTGTTATTAACCACGTATCTGAATTTGTTGGTAGCTCAGGCATATGCAACCCCACAAAAAATGCAAACTTGAGCTACATATTTCAGTCTCAAGCCCTTACTGGAGGCACTTTGTGGAACAAACCACCATAACCAGAGTGAAACAGCAGCCGATTCACAGAAAGCACTCCATCCTCAAAACCTCATGCATCTGGTCATGTACAATCTTTTTCTTTCCTTTTTTTTTTTTTTAAATTTTTAATTAATTTGGGTCAGTTAGATACAGTCTGTGTGAGATTTAAAGTTGCAAACCTCATCTGGTTCACCTGATCCATTATTTAGCAAAATACTCTTCCGAAATGCTTGAGAGCAGCACTTCCAAATGGCAGGAGGGACAAACTCCGAGCTAATTTCAGTTAGCTGGATCTTTTTGAATTCCAGTACTGAACAACCGGGAGGGCAATACTCATGAGATGTTGTGTGTAAGCCTTCCCAGCTCAATTTCTACGGTTCCTAAATCTGGCAATTTCAGATTTCATAGCTGTATCAGCTGCTGGGAATCCCAGAGTTCCCTCCAGGTCAGAAGAGCACTTTCAGAAAACATCACATTTGGCTGGACACTTCCAGTGTCATAACTGTTGGCTTGAGCATATATTTGTAATATTAAAAATGCATATTTTGTTCTGCTTCTCCTGATCTCCATTTTCATGTGCAAAGTAATTTGTGAGCTTCATTGACTTGTTTGTTGTCTCAGATTTTCCTGGAGAGAGCTTAGCCCTGATTTCCTTCAAGCTCATGTGTCCTTTAGAGATACTCAGACAAATCCTAGAAAAACATCATGTCCCTTTTCCTTTTGTTCCTCAGAGGAAGTAGAATTTTAGGAAAACAGTTTCCAGCTTAAACTGGCAGTGTGACATAGACATATGGGGGAAAAAAAAGACTAAAATTGAGTGTACTACATCTCCTTGCCTGCCATGCCATGCTTGAAAAATATGATTTCACCATTTCTGGGACATTCTGGGAAGTGACCACGCTTCCACAGACTCCTTTCCCATGAATTCGTAGAGGCCCTGTGTGGATTTTTCCATCCATTTCAGGTGTCACACTTCAAGCCATGGTCCGTTACTATGAGAGGAAACCTGATTTTCCGGCATCTTTGGACCCAAAATTGTGCAGCCCGGTCTCATTTCCAGCAGTGACATAATCCAGCTTTGTGAGGTCCCGCATGCACGCACAGACGCACGGGTGGGCTCAGTAATATGGTTGGTAGCCAAGAGTCGAGAAGGGTGCCTGCGTGCGTTCCGGCAGGAGCATTTATTGCTTCTGTACTGTCAAAATGTGCAGGGGCAAATAAAAACGTGATCCCAAAGTTCATAGTTTTACCCAGAGGCAGGGAAAAGGCAGGACTAGGGAGCGGGGACCAATGGGAGAGCTCTGGGGGAGTGACGAGGGGTTGAGGCCATCAGCCAGCCGGGGAATTCAAACTTGGATAGATTAACGTAACAGAATAATGCATCCCAGGAGAAGCATTTCCGATCGCCGTAACCTAAAGAGGTTCTTGTGGTACTAGGGACTTGGCTTACTGAGAACTCTCTGTCCCTTGTAACGTAGGTTCTCTGACTGCCACAGTGACAGTAATGATGGCGTTGGAAAAAAGAGAGCATTAGCTGAGATTTCTAGAAATTGCCAAAATTAATTTCCCTGTGGTAAGATTTCTTCATTTTTGGGTTTTGTTGGCTGGAATTTGGCACAGAAACACAGGAAGCCATAGGCAGCTTTGAGCACTTTGACCACCAAACCTCCCAGTTTGCAGGCAGGTTTCCAACTAGAGGTCAGCAAGTGACCATCTGAGTGATTACCTGTGAAAGTCTGAGCCTCAGCCTTTCTAGGTGTGGAAGTGACCTTGTGTTTCAGAAGTTCAGCCCACCTTAAAGAGAGCAAAATACAGCAGCTAGTAGAAACTCTTCTACTTAGATATCCGGGACTAGTAAGTTACTTCTGGTAAGTCAGATAAGAATATCTTGAATAAAATAAATTATTAAAATGTCCAGTCCTCGTGAAATAAAAATATGTTTCTTTATCCTGGGGAGTGAGTGTTTGAAATATTTATTTTGAAATATGCCTATTGAAAAATATTTTTAGTCAGACATTGCAGTCAGGTAATTTTTTTATCAAGGACATTTTCCCTAAGAGACGGGAAGAGGGAAACTTCTCAAAGGCTCCTGTGTCAATACAACTTGTTCCAAGCTTCACAAAATGTTTCATCTCTTCTGGCAGACCGAGAATTTTCCTCTTGGGGGCATTTAGATACCTCCTTTTAAAGATATCAAAAAAAGTTATTACTGAAAATGTACGACCCTAAATTTCAGTGTAATAGCTGTCTAAGGAATTTTCATGGTTCTTCTGGCCATGTCCTTTTTTTCCTTCTTCTTCTTCTTCTTCTTCTGTAAAAAGGAAGAATCCCTCAAATTGTAATTGGATTATTTGTGGTTTGGAAATGACCACAGAAGAAAAAAAAAATAAAAAGGGACATATGGCAAAACAGGACAAAGGATTTAATTAAACTAACCGTTGCCTCCTAGCTGAGAAGTCTTCATCCTGAAGAAAATCCTAAGGAAAAATCTTGAGAAATCTTTACTCCTGAAGTTGAAAGCTTGGAACATACTGGAAAAAGATAATGCTTGAATGATTCATTTAAACTTTGCCTTGAAAGTCAGCAGGCAAGATAAAACCATAACAAAGCACATTCTAAACTACCCATATCTTCCTTTGCTTTTTTTTTTTTTTTTTTGCTTTATCTGCATTTTGCTTAAAAAACCACAGATATGAGGGTTCCAAAGCCTAGATAAAAAGATAGGAGATACTAAAAGTTTAAATGGCCAGGAGGATTAAAAGCCTGAAATTTGATTGGCCATCAGAAGATGGTCCAACAATAAAAAATGGATTTAAGAAATGAAGGGTTTTTTTAAAAATATACTGACCTTGAAATTTCTTGACAATTGGAAAAGTCTAATTTTAAACAAATGTCAGAGAGTGTTTTCCCTCATTCTAAATAATTCACAGTGAAGAAATATACTCTCTAACGGATCTTTTTTCATTTTCTCTTAAAGAAGCTCTTCTAATTGTAGGTTTTTTTCTCTCAGTACCCTTGGGGATATTATTGCAACTTATAAGTTATTTCTGAATGTTATTTTTTTTCTTATTCAAAGAATTTTCAATTTCTGAAATTCTGCTTGGTGGTGACTAATGGAATTTATCTTCAAATCCTGACACTTCAAATATTTTAAATTGACCCAACGTGTTCAATGTTTTTAAAACGAAAATTCAAATCAAAATCCTGCTGGGTTTTGTGGGGTTTTGAGATGTGTTTTGTTTTGTTCTGTTTTGTTGGTTTTTTTTCTCTCTCTTCACATCCAGGAAATAAAGGAAGAGCTGAAAAATTGTGGGAATTAATATCTGTATGCAAGGAGTGAATCTTACTTGTTAACCAATGTAAGAGGTGCTTTTATCCATTTTTCTTCTAAAAAAACATGAATATATGGGTTAAACAAAGTTGTGCTGTAGGTTCTGGCATAGTTTTTTGTCTGTTTATTTATATTTTCTTTTTATTCCAAAAGCTTACGCTGTCAAGAACTGTCTGGCCTGATAATTTATTCACAATGTGAGATATCTGATGAAGACCAGAGACAGCCCTGGAGTATTTAATACACGAAGAAAGGGTGCTCAGATACAATAATAGTAGAAACTGGTATATAACTTAATCCAGGTCGGTGTTAGCAGCACGAGAGTCTTCAAGTAAGTGCAAAAATGTTGGTTCTCAGTGGTCCTTGGGAAAGCTTTGTAAAAGTACAGTCACTGCATGTAGTGGGGAGATAGCCTGAATTTTGGAAACTGAAACAAGAGTTGTGCCTAGGATTTGTTTGAAACTATAGGAGGAGCATTGGTTAAGTGGATACATTTCTCATGGAAATGATGCAGAAGCGTAGGTATTATACAGCAGATGTATAATAGTGAATATATAAGTAGTATATTAATAGAATATAATATACGAATAGTGTATAATAGAGACTTGAACACTTGCCTCCTGGATATTTGAAAAAGTAGATAGAACTGGTGTCCTTCCAGGCACAATTCATATTTAATTGTATTCAGTGTGGAATAGCTCAACTCGATGCTGAAAAGAAAAAAAAATGTTATAATACATAAGATGATTTACTGTATAAAGCAAACCATTTTCTGCTCAATAAATTCACTTTATTGCACAGATAACTTGTACTAAATTCACTTTTAAGCGGTAAGCATCTTTTAACTGCCAAATAAAATGCACCTGCCTTTACTTACTATTTGTATTTCTTCATACAGAGCATGGGATCATTAAATGCATTTGAAGAACAGCCAGCATCTATATCATATGTGGAGCAAGAGCCAAGAACAACCTGCTCTGTTGCTGTTTAGTCTGAAAATAACAGCCTGCTGAACAGAGGGGATTTTTTTTTTTTTTTTGAGAAGCTATTTTTCTTTGGAAGCTGAAATACAACCTAATCAGGACTCAGTCAAACTCTTTGTTTTGTAAGACCAGGCAGTGACTGGCATCTAAGCACAGAATGAAGTGCTGCAGAAACCTCATGGTCCGTCACGTGAGAAAGAGCAGAGGTGTAATGGGTACTTGTGGCACCAGCAAAAGATCAGCAGCAGACAGGGTCTGATGCACCAGAGAGAAGAGGACTTCCCTGGAGGAGGAAATGTGACTGAATCCTGTGTATTTCTGCATTTGAGCCTTTCCACAGCAGTGGATTTAACAGGGCCAGGCTCCCGAGGATCTGTTCCTTAATTCTGACTTTTATATTTTTCATATTTACGGTAGGTTATCCTAATATGCTGTCGCAGCTGGTAAAAGCAGAATCAGCGAGACTTTGTGATGTGCTGAACCTATTTCAATATCCCTAGTGAAGAGCAATGAGAAAAGTCCTCAAAATAAAACCTGGTATTAATAATTCTGGCCACTCACTGGGCTTTTCAGCATGTGTTTTTTCCTGAAGGAATTTTTTTTTCCTGGTTTATGAGACCTACATTAAGCAGGGAAAAAAAATCTATTTTTCCACTTGAAAAAGAAAATGGAGGTGTAAAAAAATTGTTTCCATTTCCAGAAGCATTATAAAGCCCTTCAGAGCCAAGTACTCGGCAAATCCACTTCAAGGTCCAGGGAGTCAGTGCACACCATGGGGAAATCATCTTTCTTGTCTTAACTCGGAATTTGAAGTGGATGCCTGGATCACAGGTTGTGAAACCATTTCCTCAGGCAAAGAGTTAGAGCGTAACTCTGAAAACCCCTGTAGCTGCCCCCTCAGCCTTCGTCCAGTTGCCAGCCAGAGGCTGTGGAGGTGACAACACCTCTGCTGAAAGACACAGGTGATGCTGCTTCCTCTCCACCTCATCCTTCCTGGGTGTTTGGGAGTTCCTGCTTCCATGTGGGAATGAAGGAATGAGCAGCATAATGCAACCAATTCAGGAGATATTTGGATGTCACACTTTGCATGATATCACGTGCCAGAGATTAGAGCTTCAAGGTCAAATTATAGGAAAAACAGCACAACTGCAGAGCTGAACTGAAACTGTGTCACGGAAAGGGGTGTGCTGTGAAAGACAGACTGGTCAATTGATATTTTTTCAAATTTGAAGAAAAAAAAAAAGTGGTGAGAAATAAGTCATAAGTCACTTAGGGCAAAGGCAATATATAAGAATTGCAGAAATAACCAAGGACTAGTAGCTAATAAAAACCAGTTTTTGTCTGCCACGTGTTCTGAGTGCTGCGTGGGTTTAACCATGATGAACCTACCACCTCCTCTGAAAGGCCTGGCTTTGTGTCAGCAAGTGCTCTAAGTTATAAAATAGGAGTTGCTTTGGTTGGCATGAGAGTTATGTTTTTCTCTATTTTTATCTCGTTGATGCTATCAATGTATTACTGTTAAGCCACACTGAAGAGTAAGTCAGGCTGCTGAGGTGAGCACAAATTCATTTGTGACTGTGTGTGCACAGTGGGATTAAGCAACAGGGCATGAAGGGAGTTTGATAACCCTGATTTTTTTAACTGTTTTTTGGTCCATGTAATGTTGCTCTGTCTAGACAAGTCTGCTGTTACGAGACTGACCATTTGTCTTATTTTTGTCTGCAGTGAGGAGCTGTCTGGTGATTGTTCTCTCTTGAGCACAGCAGGCTCGATTACAGATTGAGTGGGTATTTATGGGTGCATTTTGCAAAAAAGGTGGCATGATTTTGTAGCTAAAGGAACATCTTAGAAAGTCTCTTTGAGGCTGTCAGACACTTAATTGCTCCTTGAGTTGATACAGTAGTTGGTGAATTGGTGAATTTCTATAAAATGAGTCCTCAGTAAAGAGATTTATGCAGCTGTATTACATAAATCCTGGGTCAGACCCGTTAGCTGATGTAAACCCGCAGAGTTCAATTTCCATATATCTGGTATGATTTATATTAGCTCAGAGCCCAGTCTTATATTTTCTCAGCCTGACTGGATTATTATTTATTAAAAGTGAATTTACTGTTTACAATACCCTAGAGAAACAGCCAGGTTTCTGGCTTAATTTCATTGAATGTGAGCTAAAATCATAGGGAAGCAGTAAATTTGGAATATTTTTTTCAGCAGTATTATTACAGAGACAATTTTGTGTTAGCTGTCTGTTCAGAAAGTCTAAACCACGTTGCAGCTAACATTTTACACAGGAAGCATATGATAAAACATATGGAATGAGTTGTCTTTACTTAAACATTCAGGCACGTTGTGAATCTGAATTGCTGCAGCCATTCTGCACATTCCTACGAAGAGACACCAGCAGGAGATCCTGGAGTGGAACTGTCCCCTCAGAGGTACTTGACAGTGATTAATAAGGGCCAGGGTGATGCACAAATCATTTTCTCTCTGAGGATCTATGAAGTAGCCCTAGGAGGAATGGAGGTGCTACTACTGCATTTCAGCCAGGCTGAACTGGCATGGGTAGCAGGAAAACCAGAAGAAATGTGATCCCCAGCTCATCTTGCCGTGCACACTGTGGAAGGGATTTCCTTGAAAACAAAACCCAGAAGGAGCTGGTCTGTGCTCCTCCACAACAGGGCAACAAAGAACATGGGATGGGACATCTTCCTTGGATGCTGGTCAGCCTCAGACAGAATCAGCTCTGTGGGTTATGGGGTACAAACAGGGTTTATTGCTGTGGTGGGACATTAAAACAGGTCAGACCATGACAATGTCACCTGTCAGTCTTCATTCTCTTAGCTGCGGACAAGCTTACAGAGGTATCAGGCCAAATCAGGCAATTGGTGTCAGTATTTCTGCCAAGAATGTGAAACTCATACTCCAGTCAAAGCAACGGGCACTGAAAAACCTGAGATGGAAATCGTGTCTACACCTGGGCAAACACTTCACCTGCACCAGACTTGGCATGCATAAGTGTGTTCCTGATCAACATTCACATTTGAGCTCTTCCCTAATCTTTACTTTTTTGTTGGCTTAATTTTTTTCCCCCTCCTTCCTTCATAGTGGTGTATATCCATATATCCATAAGTCCAGATTTTTCCCTGGATCCATGGGGGACTTCCAAAAGGGTTTTAAAGTACACCACCTGTGATATAAGGTCTTGCTGAGCCAATAAATCCCAAGGAGAATGGCAGCAGGAGAAGCTGGGCTGAAGTGATGTTGATATACAAGTCTCTGACAGATTTCTTTCCCAGCAGTGCGTATGACGAAGCCACTCCACAGATGACAAGTGACTGCTGGGCTCCCATTGGGCGTCTTTGATTCCCCAGCTGAGACCTCAGGAGCTCTGTTTTTTATGTCTTTATTTAGCCTTAGTGACAGGGGTGTCTCGGCTGAGCCCGCAGAGTGTCAGCCAAGGAGGCAGCTGTCACGGAGAAACACACTCAGACACATCTCAGATGATCCCCTTAGCAGCGAGCTCTGCTTTCTTGGGGCTCCCCTGACACTGCCACTCGTGCATCTACCAGCAGGGAAGGGAAATTGTATCTCGGAGCAAGCCACATCCCTGCTCAGGTCATTTACTGACCAGCCCCTCTGGAGGGAGATGTGTTTCCTTCTTGCTGGTACCCCCAGTGCCTGCAGAGCTCCTGTTACTGAAGAAATCCCCTGACTGAGCTCATGCTTGATGAGTTTTCTATCTGCCAATAGCCACGTGAGACCTGGTTCTCATTTTTCTTCAGCATTCCTTCCCTTCCGTCTTCACAGAGAGAAGAATGGACCAGAAGTGACAGCTGTCACTCTGTGGCTATTGGTACTAATGGATTTATAGGATCTGACAGCACTGGGCAAAGGGCCCACAATGTGAAAACCTCATTACTGCTAGAGAAGATTTCCTGCCTTTTACTGTTTCTCAAGAATTAGTATTCTTTTATAGATCTTTTTCGCTCTCTTTCTTAATTATTATTCTTTTTTGCCAGGGAATGGCAGCCAGCATTCCTTCAGCAGATCACAGGGAAATTAACAGAGGACTTCTTTTGATTGATTTGTGAAAGTACTAACAAATTTATATCACAAAAAATAAAAAAGAGGTGTGAAGTTATACCTGCTGTCCCTTCTACCGTGTGATCAATCACTAAAAGAAGTCTAATTAATTTTTTTTTTAATATTGGATGAGCAAGGTGAAGCACACCTGATGTCACATGACAATGAGGTGGCTTTTGAACTTTGAGGATTTTTACACTAGGGTTTGGTGTCCCACCAGCTGCAACAGACCTGTGTGCTACCGAGAGGTGACTTTTGCACTTCATGACAATGAACTAGGAAAGTGAAGACAAGATGGGGAGTCAGAGGGAGAGGGAATGGAGGGAAGAACTTTGGTTTCTGGGTGTCTCTGGGGAACATTTAGGACTGTTTTCACATTTATCTGTTGGTTTTCCAGGTCACTCCCTCCGTGTTCTCCCTGACCCTTACAGTTTATCTCACTATGAGGCAGTGAAAAGACTCCTTAGAGCTACTTTGCTCCAGGATTGCTCTAATCTTAGTCTGTATTTTAGGTGAAAAACCTCCTTCCTTCCCTCCTTTCTTCCTTCCTTCCTTCCTTCCTTCCTTCCTTCCTTCCTTCCTTCCTTCCTTCCTTCCTTCCTTCCTTCCTTCCTTCCTTCCTTCCTTCCTTCCTTCCTTCCTTCCTTCCTTCCTTCCTTCCTTCCTTCCTTCCTTCCTTCCTTCTTTACCTATGTGTCATGTTCCTTTTTTTCTGCAACAGATTTTGGTTGTTTCATCAAAATTATTAAGAAAAACAACCATCTATTATCATTTTCTCAATAATAAGAAGAGTCTCCTATTACTATATTCCTGGCACAAAGCCCATTTTTAAAATTAGAGTCCTGATCCTTTAGCTGTATCTCCATGTCCTGCCACATCCAAGGCAGATAAAAAGGTTGGTATCAGCAGGAACATCAGATCACCAGACTTTGTGACTAAAGTGTCATCAATTAGCATGTCCCCCATTCAAAAGGCAGAGTGGCAGAGAGCAAGGTGATCTGAGACATACGAGGTACTGAAACATCCATCTCTTCCTGCAGTGCTGACCTCCAGCCAGGTAAAGTGCTGACAAAAAATAAACCCTAACTGGAGAGGATAAGATGGTTTGGGACAACATGGAGTTTAACTGAAGACTTCTGTCACGCTGGAAGGAAAAAATACAAGATATTCCTTGTCTGCTCTCTGGAAAAGCATGGCCTCTGTGAGTGAGAAAACTGGATTCTAATTTCAGTTCCACTGTGGTGAACTAATGAGCTCAGACAAGATAAAGGAAAACCCATGAACCTATAATTTCTAATCTTGCACTTTGTCAGATTTCACTCACATACTCTTGAACACTTTTCATGTATTAAAGTGGTTTGTGTCCCTCTGTGTTTCAATTCAATGTCCTTATTTTATTTCATTTATTTTATCTTATCCAAAAAGAATTTTAAGGGCCTTGATTTTATTCCTGTTTGGAAAGGAAAAACAAAGAGAAAAACACCAAAAATCAACATTCAAATGGCGCCATGACCAGGAATAACCCTGCCTCTTTCTCTGTTAACTTTTCTGAAAAATTTTGCCCAGGTTCTTCCACCTAAAGTTCTGAAAATATGATGTCACAACTTTCCTTTTCATGGAATCACACAAAATGGGCAAGGTTGGTAGAGACCACTGGAGCTCATCTAGTCCAACCTCCCTGCACATGCAGAATCTTTCCCCCCTTTAAAAAAAGAAAATAATTCTTGGCATTCACACTGAGTCTGATTTTATACAGAGAAGTTACTGAGCATTCATCACAGCAACAGAAAATATTTCTTGGGTGATTTTTAAATTTATTTCGTATTTTATTGATGAGTAGTGGTAAACAGCACTGAAGTGACTTGCAGCTTCACACAAATCTCACACACTCTATATATCCAGTAGGGATGTTCTTGTCAGAGGGGGCTGAGAGGCAAAAACCAAGTGATTAAAATCCAAAATGATGCTTAGAATGGTACAATAAAAGAAGCCATTTATTTCAAGAATACTCCAGGCCCACCAGTATCATTAATCTTGTCTGAAATGACAAAAGAATAATGAAGAAAAGCAGGTAGGGATGGGGGTAGAAGGAGAAAACAAGACAGAGTGAAAAAAGCTATGTCTGTTTGGCAAGATTTTGAAAGACTAAAGGAAGAGGTATGTTTATAACCATCCAAAGAGGGAGATTAATAAAATTAAGAGTTCCTCATGGAAAACAGCCCTTCAGACTGAAAAATTCGTATACATGAGGATTTGTGCTCCTGGCGGGTGTAACCTGGGTGAGGGGCTTTGCACCAAAAGGGGCCATGGGCTCGTCAGTCCCTGGAGCTGCACCGTGGAGGAACTCAGGCACCTTCTGCCCTGCTTTCACTGGTACCTCACACAGCTGGAGATCAGCTGTGTCAGAGCCAGTGCCAGGGGTGGCTCTGGAAAGGGCTGGGACACTGGGGATGGACAGGGAACCCTCAGCTGGCTGCAGCCTGAGCTGCTGTGGTGCCATCCCCAGGGACATCTCAGCTTAATGCTGCAAAAGCCACGACACCACAGCAGGGCAGGGCTCCGTGGGGACGTTTTCTTAGGACAGGGATGTTTTGGGGGGATGCCAGTCTGTGGGGCCCCAGTTTGGCTGCAGCCCCTGCATCCCAGTGAATGTTGGGTATTTGGGTATGGCAGACCTTTGTTGTTGTTGGTTGGGGGTTTTTTGCAGCTGAAGTTACAATTCCCCCATTCTTCCTATCTGACAGCCCGTTTTGTCTTTTAATTTCCTGAATATCCCTGGTGCAGATTGAGTTGTAACAAGAAACCATTACCCAATTAGCACAGAGCTTGTACATTGCAGAAAGAAGGCCAATAGATTAATTTAAAAAGAAGTCCAATGGATTCATTTCACACAGCTGCAATCTAAATCTCCATTAGTAACAGTTTAAAAAGACTGAACCTGAGTCCATTCAAAGTAACCAATACTTGGACAACCTGCAATCCTCCCCATCTTGTGCTACAGGTAATAAAATTTTCCTCTGCGGTCAATGCAGCCAATTGTCTCTCAAGTGCCTTTTAAATATATTAACAAGCAATAAGCTGCTGTCAATACATTACAGAAATTGATTCCCTTCATAAAGCACATAAGTACCTCTCAGGAATAATTTGGTCATTTCTTTGTATATGTTCAAACTTCACATATTTAGCTGAGCAGGAGGCATTTCCTTCTGCATCCCTTAGGAAAACTTCTTCACAGAAACACCTAAGTTCTGATTTTTTTCGTTTTCCCACCAATATTTAACACTTCAGAGCAGGGACAAGAAGAGAGATATTTTTCCAAAGAGGTTGAGAAACATATATTTACTGTAAATCTATATTTTTCTTAGAAAATACCTGCAATACCATCATATTTTTAAAATACTTTGATTGTGCAGCAAGAGTTTGTCAGTAATATTTCTGAATTCCTGCCTGTCCATTCTCTTTCCACGAAAGATATTGACTGGTTGAAACAGAGTCCTTGCAGCGACATGCTGGGAGCAGTAAAAGCTCTTCCCTGAGATGGTGACATGTTCTGGATCTGAACTCAGTAATACTTGCTGAAAATACAACTCAGGAAACACTCACAGTATAGTTGAGTGTTGAATCTATTGGGCTTGAGTTGAAATACCCCACTTTTGCTTTGTCAAAATAACCTCCTTTTGATTCACCTGGCAACTTTCCACATTGGACTCACCTTATTATGACCAGAACACACACTTCTCATTTGCAGAAGGCACAAGTTCCTTCCTCATAAAAGGATCTTCCGACAGCAGCTCTTCACTCCCTTACTTTGCTGTTCAGCTTCTCTTACTGAGGATCTTGTTGGTCTTCACTGGATGGCCCCTGAACCTCTCAGGAAACCCAGTTTGTATCATTCTTCCAGCTTCTCAGTTTGCCTGGCCTGCTGGTTTTCCAGGCAGCCCGTTATCCAGCCTCCACTGTGGAGCATCAGAGGTCAGTGCTGTGGAAGTCTGCTGCAAGAATCAAATCTTCAGAGTCATTGCTCACGTGGAGGTATTTATTCATGAGGGCCAATGGCAGCTGGGCAGAGGGGCTTTCTCTGATGCCTCCAAAATAATTTCCAGGGATTTGCTTACCCAGGGCAGTGCTGCTGCTTAGATTGTGTGAGGCTCCTTGATGTCATCAGTCCTGATGGGACTTCATCACCCTGCTCTATTATCTCATCACAGGACTCTGCAAAATGTGTTTTACACCACAAGCCATTGCTTCATTAAAATAATGAAGAAATACATAAATCTGTGAATTGAGGATCAGGAACACACTCTTTTCTACCTAACTTCAGTGGTTTAATGTTTAGACTATGAGGTCAGTCAATTTCGTCTTTCCCTCTCTAAATCAGTGCATAATATTGATGCAATATATTAAAGGAATTTAATTGGCTCAGCATCTGAACCCTGTGGAACCAACACTTTAGAGAATATTCTCAGTAAAGTTAGAGAAAAGCAGCAGTTGTAACCCCATCCACTCCACAGCTTCTGACCTAATTCTGCAGTATTGGAAAAAAAAAATGCCCAGTCACAGGGCAAGTTTCCTCAGTGTTTTGTTTGTCTTTTCAGACATATTCTACAATCGTATTCTGAATTGGCTGAGGGACATAAAACTCACTATTTCCTCCCAGTACAAACACCTCAATCATGTGGCAACTCAACCAATTTGCTGTTTTCTGTCTGGGTAAGTGATTATTATTTTTACTGTTTCCCTCTGTTCACAGTTCCATGTGCCACGCTGCTTGCTGACCGTAAAATGAGGCACTTATTTACTGCAAATGGCTTGTGTGGATATTGTGGTGAGAGTTCCCTTTGCAGCAATGTGAAAACACTGCTGATTGCTGGAGCCTTGTGCCCAGGTTTCCTCCCTCCCCTGGCCTCCTTCTGACATTCACAGACAGAATCTGCAAAGGGCTTCAAGGGGAAGGCTGAACATCAAACGGGGTGGTTTGAGATGTTTTGTTTCCATCCAGCCTTCCTCCTGAAGGACTGATGCTCTTCAGCTGGACTCATCCACCATGGAAGCCAGAGTTGGGAGGGGCTGGGAACGCAGAGTCAGGATTTACCAGCTGAGAGTTCTTCCAGCAGAATAAATACTCTGAGTTCATAGGTACCTCCACACAAACAGAGCATATTTGGAAATGCCTTTGAAACAAGTGCTGTTACCATCTCCATCATCCAGTGCACCCCTTCTGCACAAAAACTGTCCTTTCCACTGGACAGTGCAGCCCAAAATACATTTTCAGTGGGATGAGCCAGCAGAGAGCTGGAAGCAAGAGTGAGACAGGAAGGTTTGCTATAAAAAGGCTGAACCTGCTCTCAGAATTTTATCCAAAAATTCTCTTTTGCTGTCTTCTCAAAGCATAGATGCTGTCCTGCAGCAAATGACTGAAGGGAAAAAAGACTTTGTCACGACAGTGTTTTTAAATAGCCTTGCCTGATAAACAAAAGCCCCACCAGCCTTTGTATGAAAGAAAGGACAGACAGTCCAACAAGCTGTCATGGACATCACTATTTAAATAATGAGAGAAAAAAAAAAAGTTACTGGGTTGGAAATTTTTTTTTTGCCATCATATTGGATGAGTTATTTTACTGAACTTCCTCTTGACTGTGCTGACTGTGTCTGACTGTCTGTTTCCTGCTGGAGCAGCCCATGGTGTCCCTGACACAACTCCTCTTTAGACCAGGGCTGCGAGGCTTTGGGAGGCCCAGGGAACGTGGCAATACAGGACTGACCGTGCCAGCTCAGGTCCAAGGGTCAGTAAGTCCGGGATCATATCCCATAAGCTTTTTTAAGGGGTACGAATGATTCAAGCCTAGAAGTCATTTTTGTACTGATGGTTAACACTTTCTTTGCAAGCAGTTAAGCTTTATGGAGCATCAGAGAAGACGTGTCGCCTGTCACACCCACCTTGGGGCACTGACACAACTTCCAAAGTATTTTATTTTTGCTGAGCCTGTTGCCAGTGTAGCTAGATTTTGGCAGCTTGGTTGAGAACAAAGTCGTAAAATGAGACAGGGAGGCTTATCAAGTAAATTAATTAGATAAATTATTTACAAGTTAAATTAATGCCAGACAGCGTGGACGTTGTATTGTAAGCCTCGCATAAAACTGAGAAGGCCAAACGCTAACTACAGAATTAAATGTAAATAACCCTCTTTGATGTCCTCTAATTAAACATCCAGCAGAATGACCTTGGCATCAAAAGCACATGAAGTTATCAAGTCTAAGAAGAAATCCCAATATTTAGAGTGTACCTGTCATCAAAGTACGTACAGAAAGTAAATTACTCTTCCTCTTATGAGACTGAGCAGAAAAATGTCTTTCCACAAGGCAAAAGCTATGAGAAATGACAGAGTCTGAATTTAGGAATGGAAGTCAATTAGGGTAATTACACAGTGCACTAGAAGTCATTCCTTACGCTCTCTGAAACCAGACTGAGCCGCATTTGCAAACTGCCCCGTGTACAGGAGTTGTGTCTTCCTTGGTGCTGGTCAGTGAAGAAAAACAATTCAATATGCCTTTGTTTTTACCATTCCCTTTAGCAGAAACCTCTTTATTGTCACCAAATGAAAGTGAAGATTAAACAAGGTGCCTGAAGCTGGGTGACACAACCAGTCCCCAAACAGAAAGTGGAAATAGTTTTGTTTCAACTAAAGGGGACATAAATGGGTGATTTGGCTCCTCTTTCATACTCGGTGATACAGAAAAAGCAGTGAACATTGAATTATAAATGCCTTGAAAAGATTTTTGCAACTAGGCAAGGACATCCAATTAGTTTTAGAAAGTATCTCATTAATGAGTGTAAATAACACAGTGAAAGTAATTGACTTATGCAATGTAAATTGCCCATTGCCAAATATTTACAATTACAGCTTTACCAATAAACTTCAGAGACAGCTATACACCAAAAGGAAAATGAAGGTTAAAGTATCTTTGAAAGCTCACATATTTTTTATAAGCATAAAATTAAACCAATCATGACTCACCAAAAAATTACTAATTACAAATTGCAGACCCATGTCCTCAAGTAGCTGAATTCCTAATTTCACAGCCCAAGAGAAGAATTTCTTCTTCTTCAGAGAAAAGCAGCAGATTTTCCTCTAATGGGTCTAAAACCCTCAGCTATTTATAAAAAAACGGAGTTGTAACAAATTTTTGTCAGAAATTTCAGGAGTTACTTCCCTCTTGCAAAATAAATCCTGCTCTTAGTTCTGAAAAAAATACAAAATCTTGGGGAAGAAACACCGCTCTAGTATTTCTAGAAGTGCTTACATTTTTTGCTTTCTGATCAAGGCATGCCATAGCTCGAGTTTTGCTGTCAAATCAGCTACATTATTCATCAGGAAAGCACTTAAAAATCCTGAGGACTCCGTTGATTCTTGGAAAAACATTTTCTGGGGCTTTTCTTTCCATTATAAGATTGAATCAGCATTATGCTTAAGAAAGCAGAAGAGGAGAAAAACACAGATGAAATTACCTTAGAGGATTAGCTAGAAGCAGAGAAGCTGAGGAAAGAAAGGAAATTAAAGCTGAAAAAAAACAGCTTTTGGCCTCATTCCTGCACCATCAGGTGTAGCTGAAAAACATACAGATAATAAAAATACAAAAATTAGGAAAAATAGCCACATCACTCCTTCTCACAGTATTGGTTAAATGCTTGCAGTCTGAAATTTCACAAGCACAGGGCACATCCCATTCAAGGAATTATCAGTTCATTATGTGCTGAGAGGTGCAGATTTTTGACTGTGTCAATTAATCAATTACTTTACAGAAGGCCCCACTTTTGCTGATTACACTGCTCAGGGAGCAGCCCAAGGCAGGGATGTTTCGGTGAAGTGAAATTTAAGTACCAAGATTACATTACTGTTATCCACATAAAGAAGATGTGATTTACCACCGTGTTTTTGCAGATTTAGATGCAGCATAAATACCAATACCAATGCAGTGGCACACACGTGCTACGATTGATTACTGAGGGAAAATGGAAAAGACTATTTCATAATTCTGCAGGAGTCCTAAGGCATGTGAAACAGGAGCTGGAGCACATTTCTGACCCCCAAGATGGGCTTTTCACCAAAGTTCACATTTCAGAGCGGATCATTCTACTTTTGTCCTTAATGGAATTTCCTAAATAGTTTATGTAAAACCAGAAAAAGTGCCCAAAACCTAACCAACCCCAAACATCATCAAATGTGTCAGAAGATTATTCAAGTATTACTCAGTGTATTTATCTGGTGTCATTATGCCACCATTATGCCCTTGCCATGTAATTTCCAGGTTAACACAGTTAAAATTAAACATTGACAGTAGCTGACAATAAACCCCAAAATGGCAAGTGCTCCTTTTTTTTTGTTTGTTCTGTTGGGTCTTTTTTTTTCCTTTTTTTGTTTGGTTTGGGTTTCTTTTGTTAATATCAGCAGAGGTTTTTAACCAAATATTTGAGTGCACAGAAATTCGGTCACAGAACTCTTTGTAAAAGCTAATTAATAAAGGTGATGAAGATGAAGAGTGTTACAGGAATTTTCTCAGAGCTTTTTTTCTTTTCTTTTTCAAATCAGTGTAAAACCACAAAGTGCGTAATTGTCTGAGAAAGGAATCACAATGTGAAAAGCAGGTAAGTTACCAAGTTTTTCTGACAGTTTGATCTTTTGCCTTAAAAAATCATGTTTTCCTGAGAAAATCCGCATCATCTAGCCTTATAGTGGGGCTAGTGCTATAGCATTAAACAAACAAGATATGAATTAAAAATTAGAATTTTTACATGAAAACATAAATCAGTAACATTTGTAAAAAAAAAAATCTTTAAAATCATTTTCTTTGTGGCTTTTTTATTTTCCATATGATATCTACAACTAATGGGAATACCAAGAAGCCATTTAAAACATAGTGTTATACTAGGAGTGATCTTGTTAACAGGAATCTTTCAATAGTATAATTTTCAGTGTTTCATTTCTGTTGCTTATCAATGCATTCCATTCTTTAGCTTTTCCTTCATAACTTCGCCCAAAAATCCCTTTTTTCTTCCTTCCCCTTCACATAAGTGAACTTTTAGGTTTTATCCCGAAAATTTCAGAAACATCTGATCAATTTAAATTTATTAACAATTGTTAATAATAAAGCTATTCAGGATAATAAGTATCTTTTTGTGTAGTTACAAGAATGATTTTTGAATTGTTTGAGTGAAAATATCAAGCAAGCCCACTGATCAAAGAAAGGTGTGCTTAAAATTATTTAATAATTGAATATTTATTTAAATACTATTTATACTAAATAAAACACTTTATTTAGTGTAATCTGTTAATTTAGAATAGCAGATTTAATCATTAGTGTTAAAAAAAAAGTGGGTTTTAATCTACAGAAATGTAGTTTATGTTTATCAGCCACAGACATTGAAAGCTACTGAGGAAACAGAACTTCTAGTACAAAATGAATTAAGAAGAAATAAAACCACAAAATGTTAAAAACAAATGACCGAGGATGATTTCTTTAAATATCAGATTGCAATTCTTTTCCACTTAAATATCATTACATTTGTTGGCAAACAAGACCTGTTTTCAAGATTTTTCTCCTTATACTTCCGAAATTTAAAAACTGGAAGAAAATGTTTCAGTGAGAAAGTATGTTATTTATGTTTTGGTTTTCTTAAATCAACATTTCAAAATTCAAATTTGTGATGAGCCCAAAACATTTAGCAGGCTGACAGAAGTGTGAAACCCACCCTGCTGATTCCTCAGCAGCTTTCATCTTCTGTGGTTGAGGAAGTAATTTGAACTGCCACTGGGCATAAAATTCAGGGGAAAATTACCTATGTATTAGCAGTGTTAAAATGAAGATGAAATGAAGAATGTATCCAGGTGCCCACACCACAACAATTTTGCACTACAAGAAACCCTCCAAGTGGTCACTAACGCGTGGCCTCTCTGGCTTTGCAGGGATTTTTGGTCCAACAGCAGCGAACCAGGGGCTCAGTGTCCCGACCCTGCAGCTCTGCGCTGAAATTCAGTCGCTTGCAGTCGTTAAGGAAGGTATATGGCAGAAGGAATAAAGACACAAAAGGCTGAACTGGCACCTCCACAGGTATAAAACCAACCCCTGACCAGGGAGAATGAAGCCAGCACGTCCTCACTCTCCAGCCAGGCCACTCTTTAGACATCACAATAATTCTCCCTACAAATCTAGCTGATTTCAGAGGCGAGAAATTAGATGAAACACACCACTGATCTGCCAGCCTCATTCCTACATGAAGTTTAACATCCTTGGCCTATCCTGAGTTCAGCAAATATGAAAATGTACAAGGCAGCTTGGAGCATGAGAGAACAGCGAGATGAGCTTTTGTCTCTCCCATATTTCAAACATTCCATTAGAGGTTTAATGACTGACATAATTATGATACAGTGCTTGTGAGATTCCAGGTCATTAACCTCCTCTGCCATGTGTAAAATGGAATAACTCTGTGGTAACTACTAAAAGAGCTACACACAGAAACAATTAATACTTATTAGACGAGTCACACTGAAAATACGTGGACATCAGCAGGTGCTGGAGCTGACTCTGACTGTGTAAGACCCTGCTGCCTTCTCAGGAGGGTGGGATATCCCACCCTGCAGCAGCTGCATGTTGGAGGACTGGGATCTCTGTAGGGTCCCCAGGGGTATCTGCCAGCCCTAGATGGACAGATGGACACTAACATTTAGACAGTCTGTCCAAATCTCTGGTCCAAACTCTATCAAAAGGGTTATTTTACTGACCAAAAGGGCTGTTTTCATCTCTGTATTGATGGCATTGTAAGAGGAACTTGATGACTGAATTCCCTTACCTGTGACAATCAGAGAGCTCTGGGACAGGGCCCTGCCCTCCGGCACTGCTTCACATCCCCCAGCAGCTGGAAATGGACAGATTTAAAGGAGAAAAAGGCAAGGACACACCAGCACGAGTTCTTTACTTACGTTCCCTCTCAGACATTCTACGCAAGTAAATGGAAAAGAAAAAAAAAAGCCAAATAAAAAAAAACTCCTCTGAGCTTTCTGTTTTTTCGAGACACTAATCTCAGATGTGTTCTGCCAGCAGTTCCCAGTGACCACAAACATCCCATCTGACTAAAGTATGGCTCAGGGACTTTAGGCTGGACGTTCCCAGCTGAATCCTACTGTTTGCTTAGAGGAACACTGTCCAGCTGGAGCACCTAGAAATCCCTCCCAGCAGTCACCCTGGAAACCGTGGTCAAAGCCGCTGTGTTCTGCCCTGCAGCACCCTCGCCTGGATGCAGGATCAGCTCATTGCCTTCCAGCAGCCCTTCCCTCATCAGGAACACAACAAAAACACAACAGCAGATAAACACAAATGGGTTTGGTAAATCTGGCCAGCCTTTTTAGACCTCTTGAAAGTAATATCTCCCGAATGTCAGGTGGCAGGAGGACAGGACCTGTGCAAAGACCACATAAAAAGACACATCTCACCCCAGACAAAAAAGCTGCTACCCTTTACTCTAGGTCCTCATGAATTCTTAAAATCAATTGGAATACATCACAGCTTGCATTTTGTGAGCCTTAATTAAAATTTTAGTGAAAGGAATCAGTATTACTTGTGGCTTCAGAAGAAACCAACATAATTTCTGGAACTGCCTCTCTCTGAATGGATAACACAGGTGTATTACCACTTCAGCTGGGTGCAAAAGTGAATCTTGCAGTCATATCCATGTATGACACATTTCATGGAGCCCTTTCAGACCATGATGATGATTTTTTTTTCTAGAAAAGGCTTCTCCAAGCCCTACTATTCAGAGGGTCTCATAATATGCTTCACCTCCTGCAGCCTTTCCATCCACAGGACCAGCCTAGGGTTAATCTAAGTAAAACACTCTGAATTTGTGTAATGTGAATGTCAGCCCTAAATGTTTTGTTGTGCAGATCTGTTCCTTTTGCTCTACAGCACATGCTAATGTACACACACCCTTTTGTTACTTCTGGTCAGCATAATTTTGGCTTGACTTGAGCCATATCCGTAGTTTCCCAAAACACAGATATCTGGAGAGTGCTACACTGCCTATAGAAAGTCAGCAATTACAGAAAAATTCCTGGTTATATTGCTTGTCAAGATTGGAATTTTGGTGTTACAATCAGGCCAAAATTCTATTGCCCAAAACTACAGTAGGCCGATTCCAAAAGTTTTTGACGTTGCTACCAATATCAAGCACAGCTGAGAAATGTTTCTGTACTCAGTCCAGTGTTCCTCTGTTGGCTCTTTTTTTACTTCAGCTTTTTTAATGAAAGAGGGTCTTTCCTTTTTCTTTTTTATTTGAGTAAGTCCCTCGTAGTCCAGTCAGTTGCTTTCTCTGTCTCTGTCAGAGGGCTGGGGAAGAGAATCAGAATGGCAAAAGCATGAAAATCTCATGGGTTCGGATAAAGACCACCTAATAAATGAAGAGGAAGCAAAAAAAGAAAAAGAAAAGCGATGTAAAGTCAGTCACCCACCACCTCCCATCAGCAAACTGGGGCCCGGGCAGTCTCCAAGCAGTGGCTACTTTGGGAAGTACCTCCTGCAATTTCACTGCTGAGCATGGTCCTGGATGATACAGAATATTGATTTGGGTCACTTTGAGTCCAAGCTGTGCCAAATCCCATCACTTTTCCAACCCCCACCTGCTCATTGAGAGAGCATGAGAAGCAAAGGAGGTGTCGATGCTGGTCAAACGCTGTTCAGCAATAATAAATTACCGGTGTGGTGTCCGTGCTCCTTTGGTCCCAGATCTGAAACACAGCCCCATATGGGCTGTCAGAAAGTCTCCAGCCCAGCTCAGTGTAGAGCAGGAGCACTACTTTTTGTTTTGTTTAACAGTCATGGATGGCACACATGTTCTGAACCAGGTGTTTCTAAAATTTTCCCAAAATTGTAATGCCTCAGAGAGATTTCCCTCTGCACCTTCGACTCACCTTTGCTCCCTTTGGCTCAGCCATACACAGACAGACTGCTTCTGTCAGTATGGGAAGTCACTCTCAGAGTTCGCTGAGCCCAGGAGTTTCTGGGCACCTGAACTTTCAAGGAAATTCAAAACACGATGATAGTAATCACCTGGGGAAGGCAGAGGCTATTTTGAGGGTAGAAGGCAGCAGCACCCTTCTGGAAGCATTTTACCGTGGCATGAGTCAAAGCTGAACACTGTGTCGAACACGGGAATCTGTCAGTAAGAGTAAAGGAAGACGCCAGATGTAAAAGGACTCATTATAAATGATACATGAGATATCTGTCATGTTGATGTTAAAATTAGAGCTGGTCTTTAACATTTCATAGAGGACAAAGACATGCATGCTTTTGTAACCAAATTCCTGCCACTGCAGGATAGGCAGAGTCTGGTTCTGGCAGGGGAACATCTCGTTGAGGTGGCACTTAATCATTGTCATAGGTGTTCTTGTCACTTGAGACAGCACAAAATTTTAAGTCTTTTTTCTCCTTCTCCTCTCATCATTTTCATGAGCTGCCAACAGAGAACTGAGAAATTTCTCCATAAGAAGTTTTCAATGCCAGTTTTAATTAGAGCATTTGTGTTAGCGCTAAACAGTCAGAAAAAAAGTTCAAGGCTGAAACTACATACTTACACAAGATCTGCTCCTCTAAATCCTGGGAAACACCTGCACAAACCTTGTGAAGGCTGGCTTCCTAAATCCCGAGTTACTGAATATCAGGTTTGATTTAACTGGAAATCTTTGTGGACACACACTGTGGCCACTGTGTAGAGTCCCTCCCTCATAAAAAAAAGTGTGAATCTGCTTGTCCCTCTTAACTGTACACAGGTCCAATTAAAACTCAGTCCTAGTTCGAAGCCTGCTGACAGGCTGTGAGAAGCAAACCAGTAGCACAAATAATGCATAAAGCAGCAACAAGAGGGTTGTGTGAGTCACAGTTAAGCAGATCTGACTGCCTGGTAGGAAGAAAAAAGAGGGAGGAGGATGTACAATATTCATTACCTGCCCTATCTCTTTAGTGGAGAGCGCTGAAGTTCTCACCAACAAAATTTTCCGATACAAAGCTTTTTTCTACCAGGTATCAGCAATACTTAGAATAAAAAAAAAAGTTAGTTCTTCTGAAAATGTTATTTTTAACCCACTGTGAATCTTAAATGGTCAATGGTCAACATGATTTTTTGGATAAAATTTTCTCTACCTGGCTGCTCTTAGGCTGTAGAAAGCCCTGAGCTGCCCTGGGCTGTAGAAAGCCTGAGTGCATTGTGCAGTGTTCAATGTCATCACAAAAAGAAGCTGCAGTCTGATCAAAAACAAAAATAGCTTCTCAGAATAAGTTAGCTGTGTAATTTGAGCTTCTTAGTCTCAACTGTAGCTGGAAACTGCTGTCAACAAATAAAATTCCTTTCTAGTGCAGTGCTGGTCAACTTTCCAGAGCATGATACAGCTGTCATCTTGGCAGATTGTTAATTCACACCACGGCACACTGATGCATCCTAATACAAATATGATTCAGTCACAAAAAAAATGCCTGGCAAATACCTGAAATTCTATCCTAGAATGTTATGTTCTGTTGACAGACCAGCTCTGTGTCATGACTGATTTGCACATGTGGTCCAGATCCAGGACTGAAATGGTTTCAGGTGAAATCACACACGCAGGGGAAAGTGGTGCTGCAGCCAAAATCAGGATGTGCTCAAAGCCTTCCATCTGTTCCAGGTAATGTAGAACTGAGTTCTGACTAAGATGGTTTTACGCCTTTAAAAACCCTTTGCTAATTCACAGTTGTTGTTTTTGCTAAGAAAGCTGTAGTTTACTTAAATCTTTGAAATCAAATACATGTTAAAATAAACTGGGTTGTTCTAAATTATGTCAATTTCAGTTTAAAAAATATTACTTTATTTTTTAAACTATTTTAGGCATTGGAAATTGTTATTTCTTGACAAAAGTATGGGAATGAAAGTGGAATTTTTGAAATCTTGTATTCTTTTATAAATCTGGGTTTTAGCTCTAGCAAATTTTTAGCAATAAAGAAGTATTCTTTCTCATTTTATGGGTAGATTTTTCTTAAATGAGCCTTTGCTAACAAAAAACAATGCTAGTTTCGATGGAGCAGTCACACACAAGCCCATTATAAATAGATAATTCCTTGTTTTTCTTTTTCATTTTCTGAAGTATGACAAGCCAGTTGAATCACAAATTTAATAATATGTGCTCAGATTTTTATTGCAAAGCTGTAAATGAGCTTCTTTGTGTGTCTCCTTGCATTTGCTTCTCTTTTCAAAGGCTCATTGCAAAAAGCAACTAGTGATAAATAAAACCCAAGTGTCAACCAGGGAGGTATTCCCAGTGTCACTTTCTCTCTACACTAATTAGGGGGCATAAGAAATTTAAGCACAGGGATTTAAAAGCAAACAGAGACACCACTAGGGAGCAGATACAGGAGCTTTCACTACAAACCAGTACTGATAGGTATTAATGCAATAAACTCAGTGCCACACTGAACCATCACTGACCTCCTGTTGCTGCGGAGTGGGAGCTGTGCTGCATCACTGGGGCTTACAGAGCCTTTTTAGAAAGCCTGCTGGCATCCCCAGCAGGTTTCCTGAAGGAGTCAAACAGAGATAAGCAGCATCCAGTGACCAGCCAGACAATCTGGCTCGGAGCGCCGGCCGAGAGCCTCCACGGCAGGCAGGTGACGGATGGCATCGTCCCAGCACGCTGGGGACAGCGCGTCACCCGCAACGGGGTCAGGCTGTCCTTGCCACACTCTCTGGGGACCCTGATTAAAACGTGCCATGCCTGCTTTCCCCTCCCGACCGAGGCTGCCCTTGGGCGGGACAGGCGATGCTTCAGGCAGCGCTTTTTCCAGCTGCGCGCGGGGATCATTGGCGCGGCGGAAACGAAACACAGGAGCTGCCTCATCGCATCAGATCAGTGTCTCACTCAGTCCTGCATCACAGCCCCGCGCACAGCCCTTTCCGGAGGCTTTGGGGGAAGGCGAGAGAGGCCACCCTGTTGGAATGCTGTGGAGTGAAGGTTCCAGAAGGAAAATGCGGCCGGTGTGTCACCTCCCTCCCTCCACCAGAAAAATAAAGAATTTATTGTGTTTAAGGCCACAGCTGCTGAGGAAGAAGAGAGTGAGGCTTAAATCCAGTGTTCTGTGATCAGTACCAGAGGGAAGAGGCAGGGAAGGGTGTTCTGCTTCTCTGTTGTAACTCGTGCTGTTCCCAGTTGTATGAAATTACAACATCAACAACCTCCTCATGAAGCCAAACTCTGCAACAAATATTCACAGCACCGTGTTCTAAGCCCAAGGTTTAAAACTAATGGGAATCCAAATTCCTGATTTCAGGTGTTTAAACAGCCAGCTTTCCAAGCAGACAGAATTTGTGCCATTTGACTGAGCCTCCTTCAGGAGCTAAAAGTTGGATGCTCAGCAAGGCATCCATTAAGAATTTTGGGTAGCCTTGAAAGGCATGACTCTCCAGATTGTGTCTTTCCCAGGCACCTGTGGCTAGGAGGCCAGCATGGTAGTTTCTCACAGTGGACAGAATAAGCAACTGAATTTCAGAAGAAAACAGTTATTTTAATTCAAACTCCATATGTAAATCTCTTACCTGAGCTGAAAGTTCAGTCCAATCTAGAGAAAAAGGAAAATCAGTATGTAATACTAATCAGAATCAGCATGATCCATTTAGTATTCATGTCCCAGGACAAGAAGATATGAGTGAAAATAAGCTTTAAAACCAGCATTCAGCAAGATTTCCAGCAAGCACAATTTTGCAGTTCCTCCCAGCGTTAGCAGCACGCATAAAAGCCACGTGTTGTGATAAAGTCTTAAATCAGGGAGGAAGAATAGAACAAACCAGTCCCAAACCAGACCTCCCCATGTTGCACTTAGTTACAAAGAGCAAGAAATGTCACACCATCTTGGTTTTCACGCCCCTTGTCACCAAACACTGGAAGCAGTGACACAAAGTGACTCCCAGCATTAACCTTTCCTTGGAATTCCACTGCTTCTGCCTGCAAGGCCCCGGCAGAGTTTTTGCCGACATCGTTGGCTCTCTCCGACAAAGTCACACAGAGTTTTGTTCCTTTCAGGAACGTCCTGGGGGCGTTTGCAGTGCAAGGACCGAGTGAGGTCCGGGAGTCGTGGTGAGCATTAAACTCTGACCATTCAGACCTGGTTTGAGGGACCAGGTTTCTGACCTGGCTGGAGGGAGGAGGGTTGTGAGACTGACCCCAGAATTCCAGAGAATTTGGGAGCGGGTGGGTGGATCCTTGTCACTGATGTCCTCACTATGGGTGAGGGGATGAGGAACCCGTGGGGATGTCCCAGCTGGCTCTCCTCCATGGAGCCCCTCCAAAATGGAGCAGGACATCCGGTGTCTCCTACCCTGCCTTGGGAAGTCCCCAAATCTCTAAGTTCTTGCCTCAAAAATAACAAATACTAAAACCTTGGCAGTGCGATCCAAAATTCCCAGAAATATGAGAGGAGCTGGAGGAATTCCCAGATATTTTCACAACAACTTGGGTCCAGCAAAAAGCCCTTGGAATTCTTCTGAAATGAAAGCTGCGAAAATAAGCATGAAGGTTTTTAACCATTTTTTTGCCATTTTCCCCCTCAAAATCTGGCATTTTGTGGGTAGCGGATGCATTTTTGGGTAAAAACTGGGAAAAGTTGGTGTGCAGGTAATTTTCAAGGAGGGGGTCATGGGATTGGGGCTTGTTTGGGGAAGTGGGGTGCCCCAAGGTGGTGGGAGGAGTTTGAAGTATTTTGGTGTGACCCAAAGAGGAAAGAAGGTCTTGGAGATGGGAGTGGCTGGGAAAAGGGTTTGGGAATGGGGGGTTGGTGTGCTGCAGGTGTAGTGGAGGGGTTTTGGGGATCCCCCAGGGTGGGGAAGGAGGTTAAGGTGAGGGGCCAGCATCTCTGCCAGGCACTGGAAGCCCTGGGAGCACTGGGAGACGAAACTCAACTGGCACATTTCAAATATTATGTTACTCAAATATTCCCATATTCAATCAATATTCAACCATTATTATCGCAGTTGGGGTTTTTGATTGATTTTTGTGTGACACAAAAGCTTTGAAAGGGTTTTTTAATGGTCTTCTGAGTTAAGAATGAACATGGTTGTATTTTGCAGTGAGAGTTCTTGTCTCCTTCACCATGAGCTCAGCATGTGAAAGGAATTTTTTTTTAAAGCATGCTAGTGGTCTGATTTTTTTGTTGTTGTTTTAATTTTTTTCAACTATTAAAGGATTTTCAGTCACCTGTTTATGATGGTTTCTGAGCCCTTGTGTGTGGAGGATGTCTTGGAAGCCTTTTTAGATTGTCATGATGTAAGAGATCAATTGCAATAAATCAAAGGTTGATCAATATTCTGTCTTTTCCTCAGAGACAAATACATTTAACTTTTCTTATGTTTTAATTGAGAAAAACTCCACTGACACACAGGGGTTGACGTTAACTCTTAAATCATCCTTATTTGATAATTTATTCTGTTTCAAGTATTTTTATAACACAGTCACAAAAGATGCCCAAGTCTCTTGGAGAGTAAAAGCTGTTGCTTTAAAAGCGTTAGGAGAATAAACTAAAAACCTTATTTAATTTTTTTTTTTAAAAAAGAAGATTCCCTTAAAATAAGACCAGCCAGAGCGTGCATATTCCATGTGGTGTTTTGCCACCTGTTCAAGCCAAATATCCTGCAGCAGTTTTCCAGGAGGAAAAGGTCTCTAACTCAAAAGTACAGCCAGTTGTTTCTACATCAAAGAAGAAATGCAGTTAGCTTCTGCCTCAAAATCAGCAGTCTGAAGAAATGCCTCAAATTAAAACAAACAAGTCTCCCTTTGTTTTGTTGTTTTTCTTTTCTTTTGCCTGCAAGCATCAATATTTTAATTCTTTTTTTTTTAAGATCATGCACTAGCTTTGGCTGCGAGGCCACAATTTGATTTACTCCTTAGTTGCAGCCAAATCATTCAAACTTTCAGTAAATTAAAAATGCCACCTTAAGCTTCCACTGAAAACCTTGTGGGAAAGTGGAAGTGCAGCTTTGATAATAAAGCACAGAAATACAAAGCAAAAGGTGTGAATCTCACATTTTTTTTCACAGAGGATCTATAATTTGATCAACCTTTTAGTCTACCTACTTGTCAGACAAACTTAATTTAGGAAAAAAAAATCAAATAGGTTGTTGCAAATTAGTATCACCTTCTCTCCCTGTATTTGTCAGCAGATAGATCCGTAGATCCATCAGCCAGGGAGCGCTGGTGACAGCGATGGCAGCACGCAGGAGGTGGCACACAGAATCCCAGAGTCACGGAATGGTTTGGGCTGGAAGGGACCTTAAAGGCCGTCCAGTCCCACTCCCTGCCATGGGCAGGGACACCTTCCACTGCCAGGAAAAGCAGGTTGATCCAAGCCCCGTCCAGCCTGGCCTTGGACACTTCCAGGGATGGGGCAGCCACACATTCTACCCTGATTTTTGGACTCTTAATGAGTCACAGGCCTGTGTTTTCCTCTGGGATCCGGGATTCTTGCCTGGGGTCTCAATTTTTTAGTGATCTTTTATGTTTGATGGTTCCACACACCCTCTCTGTGCCGGGGGAGTGCAGAGTCCCAGCAGAAGCAGGGTACCTCCAGTTCATACCCTTGTGCCATGGCACGAGGCATGTGCTCTACTTTCAGAGTATTTCCACAAGCAAAACCAATGAAGATTACTTCTGAACCACAGAGAATTTTTTTCCCCTCCATGGAGAACTTTTTACTTAAACTAAGCAGGCGACTTCCTTTTTGGAATTGAAAGGGCCCAGGAGTAAACCTAGCTCCACTCTCAGAGACTGGGTCACCTCTGCAATAATTTTCTGCCTACAAATTCCACAATAAAATTAACCAAAGATATTTTCTTTCTGCAAAATAAACCTACATGTTTAGACATGTCTTTGTAAAACTCCTGTCTGTGAAAGTGGATGCAATTTATAAGATTACATAATACTGTTCATAATATTGATCCAGCTCTGGGAAAGAGGAGCAGGTGTGAAGGTGTAAGCGAACTGGATGGAACAAGATAAGGCCAGACCATGGAAAAAGGAGGAAGCAATGGTACTGCCCCATATATCACTGTGATTTGGCACTGCTAAGCCTCAACTCCTTCAGAGCTGAGACAGTATCTTGATAGAGGTGCCTTGCCCAGTCCTGATATTGCAAATAACTACAAGAATTGGGAGCAGGCTTTGATGCCAGCTGAGCCAGAAGCAGGAGAAGCTTTTAGTCCAACGAAATTGTGATGAAACTGCTGTGTGGGTAAACTGTGATCACTTGCCAAAAACACCTGCTTTCCACAGCTGCATCCTTCCTCCTATCTGCCAGCAAACCTCCTTCTGCCTCTGCCTCCAGCCCTGGCGTGGCAGCGAGTTGGCAAGGCAGTGAGTGAGGCTGAGGTTGTAATCCTATTGTGTTTTACAAAGTCTCACACCGTTCTGGGAAGAACTTTCATGCTCTTTGTCGAAGTTGTTCAATAATGCCCTCAGACAGCAGAGCTAGGAATTACAAATCCAGCACCAATGCAGGCAATGCAGTCAGTGCAGAAAAAGTTCAATGACTGCCTCGCTGGTGAAGCAGGAATGGAGCTGGCTGTGCAAGGAGGGAGCTATGCCTCTTCATCAAAAAACCAAAAACCCCAAAGTGTCCTTTTCCACTGATGAATTGTGGAGGAGGATGGAAAGATAAGAGGCATGGAACACAGCAGAGGAAAGGTGTGGAGAACTGCTGGAACACAAACACAAAGCACCAGGAGAGCTCGCACCAGGCATCTGAAGATGAGCTTCAGCTTCTCAGGCCCTAAATGCAGTGAAGAAAGGAGGAGCAAGAGAAGTGGGAATATCCTGCAAAACAAATCACACTTTTCACTTGGCTTTCACTGCAGGGAAGATGTCCCCTGAAGCTTCTAAATCAATGTTCTGATGTTCTGTCACGGAAACCCCTCCCAATATGTTTTATACAGAACAGGACCTTGCAACTCTACTGTCCGCTAAGGC